>CM008286.1:41925609-42133914 GCA_002319775.1 Fagopyrum tataricum | reverse complement strand
GAAACGCAAACAAATACATGCGCTCCAACATCATACAGAACGGTCGACGGTGTGCATCTGCATATGAATTTTGGCGACTCTGCGCAGTCAATAAGCGCTTCGTGATAAAAGCAATCTCATCCTTATGGCGTTGTAGGATTTCAGGTCCTACAAAGTACTTATTTGATTGGTTATTCCAACACAAATGTGACATACACTTCTTTTCATAAAAAGATTCATAAGGTTTCATCTAGATTGAAGCATGCCAACTATTATTGTAGGTAAATTCTACCAAGGGCAAACGTGTCTTCCACGTTCCCGGCCAATCTAAAGTACAAGCTTATAACATTTTTTCTGAAGTCTGAATGGTCCTTTCAAATTGTCTTTGCGGATGGAAAGCGGTACTAAATCTCAACTCTGTCCCTAAAGTTGAGTGAAGAGTACGTTTTCCGAAAACAAGACATAATGCGTCCGTCACGATCAAACACAATTGTCTTAGGAACACCATACAATCTCACTATCTCCTCAACGAATACATCAACTAGCTTCTCTACATTCCATGTAATCGTAATAGCTATGAAGTGAGTAGATTTCGCGAACCGATCTATCACAACCCAGATAACATCCATTCCTATTTGAGTACGGGGCAAACCAATTACAAAATCCATTGATATATCTTCCCATTTTCATTCCGGGATAGGAAGTGGTTACAACAACTCTACAGGTCTCTAATGTTCGATCTTAACTTGTTGACACGTCACACACTTAGCCACATCCTCATCTATTTCAAAATGGACTTGTGAAGCGCATCATTTGTAGGCACACATGGGCGATTCTTGAATCTAAGAATCCCATTGTCATCTACCTTGAAATCCGGAGCTTTTCCTTCCTTAACATCTTCTCAAATCTTCCTCAAACTTGGGTCATCAACTTGTTTGTCTTTGTTAGTGTCCAACAAAAATGGTCGAATTTCCAATATAAACAGTTGATATTGGTTTTTACGAAACCAAACCTCAATGTCAAGCTTCATCAAGTCTTATTGCAACTTAGGTTGCACAGTCAAACACGCTATCATCTTCTCTTGCGTCGACTTTCTACTAAGAACATCTAATATAACATTAGCCTTTCTAGTATAATATAAAATCTCAATACCATAGTCCTTTAACAACTCTAACCATCTCCTCTATCTCATATTCAACTCCTTCTGAGTAAAAATGTACTACAAGCTCTTGTGGTCCGTGAAAATCCGACAAGTAACTTTATAAATGTAGTGTCTCCAAATCTTGAGAGCAAAAACTACTACTGCAAGTTCCAGGTCATGAGTGGAATAATTTACCTCATACGGCTTCAACTAGCAAGATGCATATGCTACTACCTTGCCATTTTGCATCAATACACAACCAAGTCCTTGTCCCAAAGCATCGCTGTAAAATCCATCCGTACCTTGAGATAATGTCAGAGTTGGCGCACTCGTAAGCTTTCTTTTATGTTCCTCAAAGATTTTTTGGCACTTCTCATCCCACTCGACATTCTTTGTCTTCCGAAGTGGGTTAGTCATTGGCTGGGCTACTTTAGAGAATCCTTCCACAAATTCCCGATAATGACCTGCAAGACCAAGAAAACTTCTAACTTCATTCACAGTCTTATGCGGGTGCCAATTTAAGACTGCTACAATCTTTTGTGGATCAACCATTACACCTTCTCCTGAAATGACTTGACCAAGGAATGCTATTTCTAGTATCCAAAATTCACATTTGGACAACTTAGCATATAACTTCTCTTTTTTCAAAGTTTATGGACGACCCAAAGATGATTTGTATGTTCTTCTCTACTTCGTGAGTATATCAGAATATCATCAATAAACACCACAACAAAACGGTCTAAGTACTCCCGGAAAACTCGATTGATCAAGTCCATGACTTCATTTGGCGCATTAGTGAGATTGAAAGGCATCACTACAAACTCATAATGACAATGCTTTGTTCTTAACACCGTTTTGACAACATCTTCCTCTCGGACCTTCAACTAATGATTATCAAATCTCAAATCAATCTTTGAAAACACCACAGACCCTTAAAACTAGTCTATAAGATCATCTATCATGGGCAAAGGATACTTATTCTTCACTATTACCCTGTTTAACTCTCTATAATTAATGCACAAGCGAAGAGAACCATCTTTCTTTTTCACAAACAAATTGGCGCTCCCCGTGGTGATGCACTTGGTCAAATAAATCCTATATCAGCAAGTTCTTGCAATTTCTTTTACTGTTCATGTGTAACGTCCGGGAATTTTATTCCGGACTTAGAGCGTTTTGTGGATCTTTCCCGAGTATTTATTTTTGTTTTTGGATATGTTCACGTATATCCGTATTATTATTTTCGTAAAAACGTCGGAAAAGTTTCCCGAGTCAAAATAATTCCGGTTCCGGTTTATTCCAATAGAGTGTATCCTCTCTTTGGTTTACTTTCTCCTATTTTTAAAATTATTTATTTATTTCTTTATTTATTCTTTTTATTTCTTTTTCTTTCTTCTCTTCTTTTTTATTTGTTTTGGGAGCCGCTTCTTCCCGCTCAGCCTCCCGCCTAGCACCCTAAGTCTGTAGAGCACCTTCTCCACGCAAGCTTAGCCTGCGCCCGCCCAGCCTCTGCACCACTCGCGTCTCCTAGCTCCTGGAGCTACCCCGACCCCTCGGTCCTGCGCTTTCCTCAGCCTCCATCTCTCCACCAACTCCCTCTCCCTCTGCTCTCACCACCACACTCCATCTCCTTCTCCATCTCTCTCTCCCTCTGCGTCCAGGCTGCTCGAGCTCATTGGAGAGCCACCACCCCTGAAGTTGCCCTCGAGCTCATCGGAGAGACACCAGCCTCCCCCTCTCGAGCCTGTCGCCGGGAACCAGGAGGAAGCTTCGCCATCGATCGATGCTTCTCTCTCTCTCTAGATCGGGTCTTCGCCGGCCACCACTGGGAGCCTGTCACCACCGGAGAACGCCCTCGTTGTGCCCTGCCTGCACGAGCCAGCCGGAGCCGTCGACGCCCTGCCACCTCCCCTTCGTCTCGCCACTTTTCTTTCTGCCTCGGTTGAACAGCGGCTCACCTCCTCCCCGCTGTTCTGTCCTCGCCGGAGCTAGAGGGCGCCGCCACCCCCTGCAGCCGCCAACGGGACCGGCGGAGCCACCCTCCTCCCGTCCGGAGCCCTCCCCTGCGCCTGCGTCCTCCCTGCCGCCGCGGGCCTGGAACAACCTTTTGGCTATTTAAATCGGGCCCCCTCTCTTTTGGTATAATTACATTTCAGCCCCCTCAGTTTTGTGTTAATTGCAGTTTATACCCAGAGTTTTGGTTATTACAGTTTTGACCCAGATTTTTGGATTATTGCATTTTTACCCTAGGATTGGATTTTGTCGGAAATTGCCCAAGGTTTTAATCACGGTTTTATGGCCAAGTTACTAGTATTGAGCTTTCGCCCCGGAGGGGTAGTTAGTGGATTTTAACTTTGGCTTTTCTAAACGAGTTTTACCTTAGGCTTTTATATATTATATTTTATGATCAAATTTAGCGTATGAGCTAAATTTGTGTAGTTTTGATGCTAGGTTCCGAAGCCCGATAAAGGCCAACGAATCCATATCGACATCCATAGATCGTCTTCCGTTCTTCGACGTCACGTGAGTACCCTCTCCCTCAAGCTAATGATCTTACCTCGATCTAGTAATGTTTAGTAGTATCATGTTAGGTTGGATCTAACATAACTTAGAGTGAATGCCGTGTAGTGATTTTAGGGACCTTAGGAGAGTGTGATGAGCGTGTTAGACCTCGTAGGCGTTTATATTGTTCTTGACTGTGAGTATGATAGATTCTAGGATGCGGTCCTAGAATAAGAGTCAAATGATCTTGCGTAGATCATTTGTGTAGAAGTCCTATACTTCTTGAGTTGAGCGGGTTTTGATGGATATCTGTTGTGAGCAGGTTGTGTGCTTCCTCCCAAGGGAAGCGAGAGCGTTTGTGAGTTAGCGTTTGGGACGAGGTAAGTCTCCGGACTTACTTAGCTCGTATTTTACGTATTAGCATTGATGTGTGTTTGGTGGTATGTGTTTATGTTCTTGTATAACATTAAACCGGTAATTAGGACCACCGACATTATATTTATTTTTTGGACCAAGTGTATGATAACGGGCGGTGACATCACTGCCTACGACCGAGTGAGTCTAGGAGGTTCTCGGCGACACGGACCAGCGGGTGATATGGGTGGGTGCATCCGTACCATTCTTTGCCGGGAGGGAACCAAGGCGAGACCACGAGGGTCTCGTGTCACAACCGAAGTTGAATTAGAACGGGATATGACTTAATAATAATAAAAGATAATAAACCGGACTTGCTTGATTTATGTTTTGTGTTATGTATGTGTTTGTGCCTTCACCGCTTTTCTAATACTTCTAATATGAGCTAACGGTTTTAAACCGTGTTGTAGACGACTTGTAGGTTAGGGACGCCGCCGAGTGAGGTGGAGGAGTGGACAGCCGGGGTCTCCGTACATTATAGGACGGGGATGTTTTTTAGTCATGTTTCATGTTGTTGTTCTTGGATGTTGTCGTACGTTTAGACTTCGTATCAGGTTATATTGTTTTGAAGACTCGGCTGAGTATCCACGTTGTGTTCTTACCTTTCAGTGTCTCGCATACATTATAAACGTTTTTGAGTTTTGCCTTTATTTGTGCCTTGTTGGAAGGTCCGGTGAAATTGTTGTCAGGCTAAGGGTCGGGACCCATTGTGAGGTTTCGCCCGTAGCATCCCGAGTCCCGCGGATTTGGGGTGTTACAAAAGTGGTATCAGGGCCCTAGGTTGACAACAATGGAACTCACAATCTTTTAAAGGCCGAATGAAGAATAAACAGAACCCACACGGGTTCTGACTTTTCGTTTTTCAAAATCATATGCATGAGTCGGGTTTGGGTTAGAATGTACAGGACCACCACTCCTTCCGCAAACATTGGCGACGTAGATCTCTGGATTAGAATTAGGTATATATAGTTATATATATGACCTTAGGATGTTTGTGGATTTGTATGTACCTAGCTACGTATGTGGCCTTAGGATGTTTTGGACTTGTATGTTTTGAATATGCTTTATGACTATGTTTACCTTTATGCTTTTAGAAGTATTACCATACGAGATAGTATTAGTACCTACACGTTTATTTTTAAATAAATGTTATACGCTAACAGATGGCACATACGAGAGCTACCGATTACGTAGGACCCGCCAGGGGTAGACCCCCTCTTTCCCCTACCGTTCCGAGAGGACATGAACGAGTAGAGAGACTTCCAGGCGCGAGAGGTCGGGGAGGTATCCCCATTGTGGACCCGTCNGATTTGTATCCTTATAGTACCATGGTGGAGCTGCTGCATTTGGCAATCAAAGTAGAGAAGAAGACAAAGGCTAGGAACCAAGGTGCCAAGACAAGCTTTGGAGCTACAAGCTCATGGAAAGCACAAAACAGCCGGCCCCAAGGATCCTACGGCCGTGAGCCTACATCCACCAAGGAGGACGAAAAGCATCAACCATGGACCAAGGAGCACAAAGAAGGAGCTCAACACCTCATTCATCTTCTAGACCCTTGAATGAGCCTTCAAGTGGTCCTAAAGGGAGTACCTCTGACTCTACTCTTCGTTCTAGAGATATTGTGTGTTTTAAATGTCAAGGTAGAGGTCATTATATGAGGGATTGTCCTAATAAGAAAATTCTGATTTTAAATCAATTTGGACAATATGAGAGTGAGGATGAGCATGAAAATGATGATAACACCAACCTTAATGGATTGCATGAAATTGGTAGTGATAGTGATGAGGGCATTGAATATGAGCATGGAGAATCATTAATAGCTAGAAGAACTTTGCATGCTAAGCTAGCCCATGTGAGGATAATCAAAGAGAGAACCTATTTCATACTAGATGTCTAATTAAAGGGAAGGTGTGTAACATGATCATAGATGGAGGTAGTTGTTGCAATATAGCTAGCACTGATTTGATTAATAAGTTGCAAATTACCACATTTTATCACCCTAGGCCTTACAAATTGCATTGGATGAATGATTGTGGAGAATTAAAAGTAAATAGGCAAGCTAGAGTTACTATCACTTTAGGTAACTATGAGGACACCATTACTTGTGATGTAGTTCCCATGCAAGCTTGTCATTCTTTTGGGACGTCCATGGCAATTTGATAGGAGAGTTAAGCATGATGGTTTTACTAATAGGCATACCTTTGAATTTAATGGTCAAACACTAACTCTTAAGCCTATGACACCATTGCAGATTGCTGAATTTTATGAGAGGAAGAAGGAGTTGAGTGTGGAGCAAAATGAGGTGAAAAAGAGAGGGGATAGCTCACGGCCTAAATCAGAACCCACGGCCAAGACTAGTACCACCCTATTAGCCACACCTTCTAGTGTCCTTCTAGCATCCAAGGAGGAGTACATCCTAGATTACACCCCTTTAGATGCCATTCTTGTGAGCTTGTGCAAGAGCTTAGTGACTTTGAGTGATGAAGCCAAGGCCACCCTACCTAAGCCCATCCTAGCTATCCTAGATGAGTTTAGTGATGTGTTTCCCGACGAGATTCCGGCTGGCCTTCCACCTTTTAGAGGTATTGAGCACCAAATAGATCTTATTCCCGGTGCTACACTCCCAAACCGTCCAGCCTATAGGATGAACCCTAAGGAGAGCCAAGAGATCCAAAACCAAGTGCAAGAACTCCTAGATAAGGTTATGTAAGGGAGAGTTTGAGTCCTAGTGCCGTTCCCGTCCTCTTAGTGCCTAAGAAGACAATACATGGAGGATGTGTGTTGATTGTAGAGCCATCAACAACATCACCATTAAGTACCGCCATCCTATCCCACGTTTAGATGACATGTTAGATGAGTTGAATGGAGCCACATTGTTCTCTAAGATAGATCTTAGGAGTGGTTATCACCAAATCAGAATGAGGGAGGGAGATGAGTGGAAAACGGCGTTCAAGACCAAGTTTGGTCTTTATGAGTGGCTAGTGATGCCATTTGGTTTAACCAATGCTCCTAGCACATTTATGAGATTGATGAATCACGTGTTGAGACACTACATTGGTAGGTTTTGTTGTGGTTTACTTTGATGACATCCTCATCTATAGTAAGTCACTTGAAGAGCATGAGGAACATTTGAGGGAAGTACTTGCAACTCTTAGAATTGAATATTTGTATGCTAATTTGAAGAAATGTGAGTTTAGTACTAATCAAGTTGTTTTTCTTGGTTTTGTAGTGAGCAAGAGGTCTAGAGGTGGATGAAGAGAAGATCAAGGCAATCCAGGAATGGCCTACTCCCACAACCGTCGGTCAAGTGAGGAGTTTCCACGGCCTAGCAACCTTCTATAGACGTTTTGTGCGAGATTTCAGCACCATAGCAGCCCCACTCACGTCCTTGACAAAGAAGAAGGTGCCATTTGTGTGGGGAGATGCTCAAGAGAAGGCGTTTAAGGAGTTGAAGTGGCGGCTGTCCCATGCACCTCTCCTAGCTCTTCCGGACTTCACCAAACCTTTTGAGGTCGAGTGTGATGCTTCGGGTATTGGCATTGGAGGAGTACTCATGCAAGAGGGTAAGCCACTAGCCTTCTTTAGTGAGAAATTAAAGGGAGCATGTTTAAACTACTCGACCTATGATAAAGAACTTTATGCATTGTTTAGAGTATTAAAAACATGGCAACATTATTTATGGCCTAGTGAATTTGTCCTACGTACAGATCATGAGTCCTTAAGACATTTTAGGAGTCAAGATAAGTTAGATAGGAGACATGGTAGATGGATGGAGTTTATAGAAACTTTTCCTTATATCATAAAGTATAAAAAGGGCAAGGATAATGTTGTAGCGGATGCTCTCTCTAGGAGACACTCTTTAATCACAACTATGGATTCTAAGGTCTTAGGTTTCTATTATATTAATGATCTATATGTTGATGATTCTGATTTTGGAGACATATTTAAGCAATGTGCATCTAGAGGAGCCTTTGATAAGTATTACTTGTTTGAGGGTTTTCTATTTAGAGTTGATAAAGTGTGCATTCCTAAAGTGTTCCCTTAGGCTATTACTTGTTGAGGAAGCCCATATGGGAGGCTTAATTGGGGCATTTTGGGAGAGATAAGACTTATCATATGCTGCATTCACATTTTTATTGGCCTCATATGCTTAGAGATGTAGAGAACTTGCTTAAGAGATGTCTTGTGTGTTTAAAGGCTAAGGCTAGATTGAAACCTCATGGATTGTATACCCCCTTACCCACGCCTAAGTCACCTTGGGAGGATATTAGTATGGACTTCATTGTTGGGTTACCTAGGACTAAGAAGGGGAGAGATTCGATTTTTGTGGTGGTAGATCGATTTTCTAAAAATGGCCCATTTTATTGCTTGCCATAAGACCGATGATGCTTATAATGTAGCTAACTTGTTCTTTAGGGAAATTGTTAGATTACATGGAGTACCTAGGAGTATAGTGAGTGATAGGGATGTTAAGTTTCTTAGTTTCTTTTGGAAGACTCTTTGGGGTAAACTAGGGACGAAGTTGGTTTTCGACTTCTAGTCATCCTCAAACGGATGGTCAAACCGAAGTAACTAATAGGACGTTAACAACCATTCTGAGGGCTGTTTTAAAAGATAATTTGAAAGCTTGGGAAGATGTCTTGCCTCATGTAGAATTTGCATATAATCGTACATTACATTATTCTACTAACCTAACTCCTTTTGAGTGTGTCTATGGGTTGAATCCTTTGACCCCTTTTGATCTTATACCGTTGCCCATAGAGGAGCGAGTAGATTTTAATGCAGAAAAACAGGTGGAGATCATCAAGGAAATGCATGAAAGGACACGCAAAAGGCTAGAGGAGAAGGGGAGGCAAGTGGCGGCCAAGGCTAATAGGAACCGCAAGCAAGTGTTGTTCGAACCGGGAGACCTCGTGTGGCTGCATTTGAGGAAGGATAGGTTCCCGGAAAGGCGCAAGTCCAAGTTATCACCTAGGGGAGACGGACCATTCAAAGTACTACGTAAGGTTGGCAACAACGCTTATGTACTAGAGCTCCCGGAGGACTATGGAGTGAGTCCTACTTTCAACGTAGGAGATCTAAGTCCCTTTGAGTCAAGTGATGCGGATGGTGATGATTCGAGGACAAATCCTTCCGAAGAAGGGGAGTATGATGAGGGACCATCACCAACATCCCCTACTAGTCCTACAATGCAAGGGCCAATCACTAGATCAAGGGCAAGGGCAATTCAAGAGGAGGTGTCCAACTTGTTGGTGTCTTTAGCTCCTAAGGAGACCATTGATGATTTATCGCTGATTAAGGCTTCCTTAGTCACGTTAATGACGATTCCCGACGACTTGGACGTGGAAGGGAGACCATGCACACGTGATTTGGAGCCATGCAAGAGCAAGGAAGAGACACTTGTCCCGGAATTGCAAGAAATGGAAGATTAAGGCTTTTGGAGCTTCTATTGTATTTTATATCATCTTTTGGTATAAAATACAAGATCTAAGTCCCTTTGAGTCAAGTGATGCGGATTGTTTTGTTTGTTTTATTGTCTTTTTTTTGACAAATGTTATTCCTTTTTTTAGATAGGAGGCTTTCTAGGCATATAAAAAGCCTCCCTTAGCTTCTTTCCTTATTAGAAAAGATTTTAGCCAATTGATAAACCGTCTCTTTGAGAGCTTTTGTTCCTATTCAGAAAATTCAATCAATAAAGTGAGCCATTGATTGAATCGTTGTGAATCCATGCTAGATTGTTCTTGTGTGTGTTAATCTCTTTAGAGATTGGTGCTACTAGTCAATACTAGTCCCTCCTTGTGCTTGTCTCCATTGAAGGCTTGTGTAAGGTTATAGAAGAAAGGGTTGAAGGCATCATCTTGCTTGGGTTTTGATCAACCTGATCAAGGTTCTTGTAAGGGAGTCTTTTGGTTCTTTTGGATCTACTTCTACCATACATTCCACGTTCCATTTCATTCTCTTTTCTTCCATTTATTCCAACGCCATTTCTTGTTCTAACAATCTGATTTTCGTGCCATTTGTCAAGGAAAAACGTCCATTGTTGGTCTTCGAGGATTCTCAATCTAGATCTAGTCATTTGCGGCCCCAATCTCGCATCAGAACTCTGGATAGTTTCTCTGGATACTATCCTCAGTTTCCCAGGTAGCCTCATCAGGTTCTCGTCTCGACCACTGTATCCTCAACATAGGAATGTCCTTCGAACGCAGGCGTCTCATACTTCGTTCTAGGACTACAATCGGGTGCTCAACAAAAGTGTGGTCCGGCTCAACCACCAAATCATCATAACTCACAATATGTCTCGGATTTGGTATATACTCCCTCAGCCGAGACACGTGAAACACAGGGTGAACACCCTCTAATCTCGGAGGCAAAGCTAATCTGTATGTTGCACTCCAGACCGGGTCCAAAATCTCGAACGGTCCGACATATCGGGGGTTCAACTTCCCCTTAATGCCAAAACATCTAACACCTCGTGTCGAAGACACTCTCAGCCACACATGGGCTCCTACTTTGAACTCTAGGGGTCAATGCCTTCTATCTGCATAAGACTTCTAACGGCTCTGTGCAGTCAGCATCCTCTCTCAAATCAGTGCCACACGAGCCACATCATCCTGAATCTGATCAGGTGTCAACCCACTAACACTGCTAGGCTCATCCCAACATAACGGAGTACGAAATCTTTGTCCATACAATGCTTCATATGGGGTCATCCCAATCGATGCATGTCAGTTGTTGTTGTACGAAAACTCAACTAGTGGCAGATGATTTGTCCACACTTGTCCCCAGTCCAACAAACAAGCTCGCAACATATCCTACAGTGTCTGAATGGTCCTCTCTGATTGACCATCTGTTTGAGGATGAAACGCAGTAGTAAAGTGTAAACTCGTCCCCAAGGCAGTCTGAATCTGCTGCCAGAACCTCGAGGTAAATCGTCCATCTCTGTTTGAGACGATCGTCCTCGGTACACCATGGAGTCTCACTATCTATCTAGTGTACTCCTCAGCTAATCTGCTCACCGGCCACGTTGCCCGAATAGGGATGAAACGTGCCGTATTCGTCAGTCTGTCCACTATAACCTAGATGGCATCAAAGCTCCTGCTCAGTCTCAGCCCAGTCACAAAGTCCATGGTGACGTCCTCCCACTTCCTCTGTGGAACAGGCAATGGGTGGAGCTCACCTTCAGGTCTGCAATGCTCGATCTTGACCTGCTGACAGGTCGCACACTGTACCACAAATCTGGCCACATCGGGCTTAAGCCCTCCGCACCAATATGAACGTCTCACATCCTGATACATCTTACTCGCACTTGGGTGCACGAAGTAAGGTGTACAGTGAGCCTCCTTTAATAACCTCTGGCGCAACTCCGCATCAGCGGATATAGAGACGCGACCGCGGCGTCTCATCACTCCATCTTCTCCTATAAGGAACTGTGGTGCCTCATCCTTGGACATCCTCTCTCGGATCCTCATCAAGGTCGGGCAGGTCTCCTGCTTCTGTTGGATCTCACTCAACACATCAGGAAGAACCTCTAAAGTACTCAGCTGGGCGTCCTCATCAGGAAACTAGACGTCCAACTCCAGCCAAATTAGTTTTCTCTACAACTGATGCTGAATTATCAACCTCGCAATCGCCTACTCTCGAGGCGTCTTCCTGCTCAGTGCGTCGGCGACAACTTTCGCCTTCCTTGGGTGATACAGAATCTCCAAATCAAAATCCTTGATCAGTTCAAGCCACCTACGCTGGCGGTTATTCAATTCCTGCTGCGTGAAAATATACTTCAGACTCTTATGGTCTATGAAGATCTGATATGTGGCACCATACAGGTAATGTCTCCAGATTTTAAGTGCATGAACTACCGCTGCCAACTCCAGATCATGAGTCGGGTAGTTCTCCTCATACGTCTTCAACTGTCTAGACGCATATGCAATCACCCTGCCTCTTTGCATCAACACACATCCCAAGCCTAGCTTGGATGCATCATTGTAAACCACAAAATCCTTTGTACCCTCTGGTTGTGCAAAAATAGGAGCAGAACTCAAACGTCCCTTCAGCTCCTCAAAACTCTGCATACACTACTCAGACCATACAAATCGGGTAGTCTTCCTCAGCAGACTCGTCAGTGGACGGGCAATCACAGAAAATCCCTCCACAAAGCGTCGGTAAAAACCGGCTAGGCCAAGAAAGCTACGTACTTCCTTGACGTTCGTTGGTGTCGTCCATGCTGCTACCGCCTCTATCTTCGCCGGATCAACCTTGATCCCTTCAACTGAAACAACATGACTCATAAATGCTACCTTTGGCATTCAGAACTCGCACTTAGAGAACTTGGCATAAAGTTCTCTATCCCGTAAAACATGTAACACAGTCCTCAGTTGTCCTGCATGCTCCTCTCTGATGCGAGAGTATACCAAAATATCATCTATGAATACCACCACAAACTGATCCAAGAAGTCGATGAATATGTTGTTCATCAACTCCATGAAAATTGTTGGGGCATTCGTAAGTCCAAATGGCATCACTACAAACTCGTAGTGTCCATATCGGGTTCGAAAGGCTGTCTTGTGCACATCCTGCTCTCTCACCCTCAGCTGGTGATACCCTGAATGCAAATCAATCCTGGAGAATATTGTCGCTCCCTGAAGCTGATCTAACAAGTCATCAATACAAGGCAATGGATACTTGTTCTTGATGGTCACCTTGTTCAGCTCTTTGTAATCTATACACAATCTCAACGATCCGTCCTTCTTCCGTACGAAGAGGACAAGTGCTCCCCATGGGGATACGCTAGGGCGGATAAAACCCTTCTTAGCCAACTCCTCGAGTTGCTTCTTCAGCTCCAGCATCTCGACAGGTACCAACCGGTATGGGGTCTTCGAGATCGATCTCGTACCAGACTCTAAATCAATACCAAAGTCCACACTCCTCTAAGGCGGCAAACTGAACGGCTCAACAATTACATCTATAAACTCACAGACCACTGGGATATCCTCTAACGCTGGACTCTCCCCCTCCTTCATGACATAACACCAGAAGGTCTCGCAATCCTGTGCAATCAATATCGTTGCCCGTATCGCACTGATAACCATGCCTGACTTTCAAAGGTCCCAACCACGGAAAACCTCTATCTGACCTAGCTCGGTAGAGAGGGTAACAGTCCTCCTACCTACATCTGAAATTGCCTGATGTCTATTCATCTAGTCCATACCTAAAATGACTTCTTCATGCACTAATGGCATGACAAAGAAGTCCACAAGTAATACACGGGTCCCTACAGAAATGGAACAGTCACGAATCTCACGGGTACCTCTGACCCTACTACCATCGGGTAACCCTATACTAAAGGGTATCCCCTCAGTCGTATCTAGACTCAGACGCTTAACACATGCATCAGATATAAAAGAATGTGTAGCTCCAGTATTAAATAAGACTCTAATAGGTTAACCATGAATCAGAATGGTACTTGTAGCAGTTGGTGCAGCTGGCTCCTCTGCACTCCTCAGCTCAAAAACTCTACCCTGAGCTCCTCTAGTGTCAGTGGTGCTCCCACCACGACATTTGCCTCTACTCGGCCCATTAGCAGATCCTTGAGTGGTAGGGCGATTTGGGACCCTCTGCTCTCCATGTGTCTGTTGCTGCTGCTGAGGTGGCCTCTGCCAACCCCCTGCTACACTGGCAGGAGTAGAACCCTGATGTGATGAAACTCCACCCCGTCTACAGAAAATATGTATGTGACCTGATCGGCCACAAGTATAGCAAATCACTGTCTTCCTCGTGCACACTGATCGTACATGTCCATAACTAGCACAGTTAAAGCACTACAGCCCATAACTGCAACCTGTGTAGATGCGGGGTAACTTGGACGTCTCTGGTTTAGTTCAGAATCAACAACTCCACCAGCACCACTGGTCTGCCCAGTTCGCTGTCTCTTCCCAGATCTTTTATGCTCCTTTGGAACTTGAGTAATCTCATCAGCATGTGCCGGTACAACTGGCACTTCAGTAATTCTATGGAGTCCTTCAAACGATTCCCCATGTGTTGGCAGATCCGGGGTACATCTACCCGCTCTGGCAGCCTCCTCCACTTGTTTGATGTAGGCGCAGAAATCTGGTCCCCTCATAATGATATAACCCGAGTCATCTGACTGGACTCACTTTGGTGTATGTCTCCCAGCTATACCGTTCCCAGTCTCAGGAACGACACTCTCAGTAGCAACCTCATGAACTTCCTCTGCTGCAGGTGGATCATCAGCGGGAATCTAACTTTGTCTTACCACTACTGGAGGAAGAGGGAATCTACGCCTACCTCATCCATCTGCAGATACAACTCTAGTATGAGCCATCTACAGGGTAAATACACACAACCTATAAGGCTATATATATGCCATATGTATAGATATATATATGAAGTCAATCACAACAGAATATCTATATATATATACTGTCGAGATATTCAGAGGGAAGATGGCTCACGTACACACTATCCCAAAATATTTGTACTCATTTCAAAACCAAAACCTTTTGAAAAGTCGGACCCCTTTCGGGTTCTGTTTATTTATCTATACGACCTTTTCGCAGATTGCAAGTGCCATTGTTGTCAACCTAAGGCTCTGATACCAACTTTGTAACACCCATAATCCGTAGGACTCGGGGCGCTACTAGGCTAGGATCTCACAATGGATCCTGACCCTAGCCTGACAACAAGTTCACTGGATCTTACAACAAGGCACATATAGATTAAAACAAAACATCAAATTGTATATATACATATCAAAAGGTAATACAAAAGTACCATTGAATACAACTAAAACATATAACTGTACATATGAAATGTCCCATAACCCTCGCATAAAACCCAGTGTATGGAGCCCTCAGCGGATCACCCCTCTAGATAACTCTGCAGCTCTCCTAACCTACAAAGGATCTACAACACGGTATAAAACCGTTAGCTAACCATACACATATATAAGAAGATGCATAAGCACAATCACACAGTAGGGAATAATAAACACCTCATCATGCTATCACACATTTACCCGGTTTATTATCTTTATAACGTCCAACACTCAAATCGTATAAATAGATGTATATGAATATATGTGGCATGAGGAATATATAATCCTTGCCTCTCGGGAATGGTGCCAGCTGGTGTGGTGATACGGTCACTGTCCCCGTATACCCTATGGGAGTGGAGAAAGCCCGTCCCACAATCCAAATATGGCCTGCCCGCAGAGAACCTCCAGACTCCCAGCGGGATGAAAGGACAAGTTGTCACGGCCCTACAATGGGCATTCACTAAACCATAGGTCGGTAATAATCAATATCGCATGCTATAAAGCATATAAAAAACACCACTCATGCATACATCCAATATAAGGATGGTAGCTAAGTAAGTCCTATGGACTTACCTCAACCTCAGAACATCCTCAACTTGATCGGCTCCAAACCGGAGAACAGCACTGCCTATACAAGGCATACAGAGATATCAAATCTCCTATCAAACAAAGGGGTCACACCTAGACCCAAGGGATCCATAAGGATCATATCCAACTTATAAACCTCGATAAACACCTATACCTCAAAGCCATAACCGGCATATAACGATATCATACTCATCATCATTCTATCCTCATACACATACCTAGCATGCTACTACCGCTCATACTAGGAAAGGAAAGGATCTACAATACTCTAAGTAGATCCGAGACAAGACGCACCTGCGTGACAAGAGGGACGCAGGGGCGAAGCAAGGTAAACCGCAATCGCGGTGACAGTGGCCGCAGGCAAGTGCAGGCGCTGGGACCGTGGCCGCGGGGTGGCGCGGGTGCGGTGACAAGGATCCCGCAAGGGTGGCGGCTTCTAGACGCGGCGGCGGTGATAGTGCAGAACGGCCTTCCCCGACTTCTCTTCCACTCTTCACGTGATCAACTCACATCTTCATCATTCCAAACCCACACACATACATATACATACACATACTAACATCAATATACATCCAATACATCTAAGGAAATGATTCAAACTAACACCTCAACTGACTTCCAAGCTCAGTCACAACATCCATCATCATCATAATCATCAACCACACACAACACTTTCAATAACTAAGAAGAACAAGAGCAAGATCAAGGAGGAGAAAGGAAGAAGCAAGAAAATCGTGAGAATGGCTGGGAAAGAAGAACCCTTGTTCAGCAAGCCAAGGGAAAGGCTAAGAATGAAGGAAGGTAAGAGAGTAAAGAACGAGTCAAAGGGTCAACAAAGCTGGCTGCAGCCGTAGAATACCGCAGGGGCGGTTCCCTGAGCCGTAGGGGCGAAAGACTACACGAGCCGCAAGGGCGGCTCCCTAAACCCGCGGGGGCGGCTAAGGCCAAAAATGGCTCCAAAGACTAAGGCTCTTACAAACAGAGACTTGGTTATGGCATGGATGAGGATTGATTGACTTGCATGGTTTGTTTGGTTTCTAGATTTTTGTAAACCCCAATGTTGATTGAACTTAATCTAGGTTAGATCCTTATAAGCTAGCAAGCCTAGTTAGGAATGAGACTTACCCGGTAACTTTTTTTTTCTTCTTAAGCTAGGCTATACTTGAGATTTACCATGTAAAAGTTGGCTTAATCCTAAGGTAGAAAAATCAATACAAGATGAATGTCCATCCCTCTTAACTTGAGACTTACCCGATAATAGGTATAATGGATTGGAACTATAGGACTTTAAGATCTTGATGCGCTCTTCGTCGGTTGAACACGAGGATCCACCGGTGTTGTTCCTTCTGTCCACTTCTTTTTTTGATTTTTTTGATTGGGATATGCCAAGCAAGGATAGTCCAACCTTGCACCTTGGATCTCCTTGGCTTCAGATCTTTTCCCTCGGCATCTCACGTCAGGATTCGATCTCCTTTGTCCTCCTAGCCTCTCCCCGTAAGGACACCACTCGGCCTCTCACCTTGTGGGTTTCGAAACTTTGGCCTCTCACCTTACTCTCTAGGTTTGTTTTTCCAAAGTAAAAACACAACTTTTGATTGAAAATCACTCAGATTCATTCGATAAGATAAGGGTGTGGGAGAGGCCTTTTATAGGATGAAAAATCAACTCCTAAACTCCCAATAATTAAAGGGTACAAGCTCCACAGTTTGGAATTAAAACAAAGGAAAACTAAGGGATTTTCACCACATAAATTCAAGCAAACAGATAGCCTAATATCCTTAATATGACCGGCCATTTGGAGCTTAAAGGGACAAAACGTGGCTGGAAAATAAACCCAACATAATGTGGTATTAACCCTCTTGAATGATCAATTTAAGTACAAGTGAACATTTTATTTCACTTGTATTAAACAACCCTCATTATTCCATAATATCATGTAAAAGTGGGCATCATATCATGAAATAAAGTCAATCATGACCACAAATTACAAACAAACAAATTACAACTATAAGGTCCAAGTCAAGGCGAGCCGGAATCCTCAATCGCCTCAAGCATGTTCACCAAATGACAATCATAGTCGGCCCCACATGTCGGAGCTCCGAAAGGATGGTAGGTCAAGATGGTTTGTCCCAGCATGCGAGCTCTAGCTCGAGTGAGAGGTGGTGATGACCTAGGTGCCGACACATCATTCTCATTGCTTAAGTTCGGCGGGCTCACATCATCCCCTCCTCCTTGGAAAGGATTTGACCCCGAATCCGCCAGCTCATTCTCCGCATCCTCGACCTCATCGCCTACATAAAAAGGAGACAAATCATAAACATTAAACACATTATGGACACCATACTTACTTGGAAGCTCAATGCGATATGTGTTATCGTTAATCTTCTCAAGAACCCGGAAAGGACCATCCGCTCTTGGTTTGATCTTAGATTGCTGAAGAGAAGGAAAGTGGTCCTTCCTTAAATAGACCCACACGAGGTCTCCCTCCATGAAGAGCATTTCCCGTCGCCCCTTGTTGGCTTGCCGGACATACGCTTTGTACTCTTTTCTAGTTGGAGTCGGACATGCTCATGCAAACCTTTCACAAACTCAGCTCTAGATTGCCCATCCAAATCGACGGGCTGCGGAACCGGTTGAGGAATCAAATCTAGTGGAGTGAGAGGGTTCTTGCAATAAACAACTTCGAAAGGAGACTTCTTGGTCGCGGAATGAATAGCCTGATTATATGCAAATTCCACAAAGGGCAAACAATCCTCCCACCTGCACAAGTTAATTAGTATCCAACATAGTACGAAGTAAAGTGCCAAGAGTCCGGTTTACTACCTCGGTTTGACCGTTCGTTTGAGGATGACAAGAAGTTGAAAATAGCAACTTCGTCCCCATCTTGGCCCAAAGTGTCTTCCAAAAATAACTAAGGAATTTAGAGTCTCGGTCTGACACAATTGATCTAGGTATTCTATGTAGCTTAACAATATGTTCAAAGAAAAGGTTAGCCACATTAGACGCATCATCAGTTTTACTACAAGCAATAAAATGCGCCATCTTAAAAAACCTATCAACAAACATAAAAATGGAATCATGTCCTCTCCAAGAACGAGGCAATCCTAGAACAAAATCCACATAAATGTCTTCCCAAGGTGAGCTAGCAATAGACAAAGGGAAATATAAGGCATGTGGGTGAGCCTTAGACTTAGCCTTATGACAAGGTACACAACTAGCACAACATTTCTCTACATAATTTCTCATCTTAGTCCAATAAAAGTGCTCCCGCAAGATACCTAAAGTCTTAGTAACCCCAAAATGACCCATCACATCAACTCCCCTCCATGGGCCTCTAAAACAATCATCTCTCTCAAAGAACAAGTAGGCAGACATAACCTAGAAGCTCTAAACAAATATACATCATGAATATAATAACTACTACCATGCGAGTCAGTACTAGAGCGCAAACAAAGAGCAAAGATATCCCGAAAGTCAACATCAAGAGCATATAAATCACGAATCAAACCAAATCCCAAAACACATGCATCTAAAGAAGAGAGAAGTGTGTACCTACGAGACAATGCATCAGCTCGATGTTGTCTTTTCCCTTCTTGTAGCGCACCACATATGGGAAAGCCTCAATATACTCCACCTAACGTGCATGGCGTTTGTTCAACTTGGCTGGTCCTCTCAAATACTTCAAGGACTCATGATCAGAATGTATAACAAACTCACGGGGTAAAAGATAGTGCTCCCAAACACGGAGGGCCCGAACCAAAGCATATAACTCCTTGTCGTATGTAGGGTAGTTCAAGGCAGCTCCTCCAAATTTCTCGCTAAAATAGGCTACGGGGCGGCCCTCCTGCATATAAACTCCTCCAATCCCGATTCTCGAGACGTCACACTCTATCTATAAAGTCTTCGAGAAATCAGGAAGCACACGAACGGGAGCACGGGTCAGCCGCTCTCTAAGTAACACAAAGGACTCCTCCTGAGTGGAACCCCACTCAAATCGCACGCTCTTCTTGGTCAACTCGGTGAGAGGGGCGGCAATGGTGCTAAAATTCTGAACAAACCTCCTATAGAATCCGGCAAGTCCAAGGAAACTCCGTATGTGAGGAACCGTTGTCGGGCCGGGCCATTCTGATATTGCTTTGGTCTTCTCTTTGTCCACCTGCAAGCCTTCTTTTCCTACCACAAAACCCAAAAAGACCACAGATTCCGAGCAAAAATGACATTTCTTAAAGTTTATAAACAAACGTTGTTCTTTAAGCACAAGAAATACACTTCTTAAATGTTCAACATGCTCGTCCAAGGTCTTGCTATAAACTAGGATATCATCAAAGTACACCACAACAAATTTACCTAATAAATCACGTAGGACATGGTTCATTAGGTGCATAAAAGTACTAGGTGCATTCGTTAATCCAAAATGCAGTACAAGAGACTCATATAATCCATACTTAGTTTTAAAGGAAGTTTTCTGTTCATCACCTTTATACATCCTAATCTGATGATAACTACTCCTAAGATCTATTTTAGAAAAAATAGTAGCACCATGAAGTTCATCTAGCATATCATCAGACGAGGAATAGGATGTCGGTACCTTACAGTTATTTGGTTGATGGCATGACAATCGACGCACATCCTCCAACTTCCATCTTTCTTGGGTACCAACAAAACCGGAAATGCATGGGCTCAAGCTCTCCCGAATATATCCCTTGCTCAAAAGGTCCTCCAATGGAGCTATAAATATGAATCTTGTAAGCCACTTCCCAATAATTACAAAATCCAAATCCGGTCTCTTTCTCCAACCTGATTCGCACAAACTCCATTCTCCTCCGGCGCGACTCTTCTTCTCCTCCTCCTCCGACGTTGCTTCTCCTATGGTGTGTTGTTTCTTCTTCTCCTTCGGAAAGCCTTCTTCTCCTCGTACGAAATTCGCTCTGATGTTTCTTCTCTTTCTCCTCCCTAGACCTCAATTTATGGTTTTTCTTGGCTGGTATTAGGCATAGTAAGATTAGTTTAAAACTATTGATAAAAACATGTAACTAAAAGACTTCTTCACCTTCGTCTCTTCTCTTTCGCAGATTATCGTTGGTTTGTTGAAAATTGGTTCAAAGCTTTTATTTATAATTGTTTCATAAACCATAAATTTAAAACCGGAGAAATTTTGTTTAAAAAAACATCCAAAACCAGCTGCCGATCCCATTCCGAACATGCTAGACGACCCGGATAATTGAGAGCTAGGGTCTAGCCTGAATCCGCGGATGTCCAAGTCTAGTAACCTATGGAGGTAAGGAATTATGGCTAACATTTGTATATGAGAGGCATCCAACATTATGCTTCGGATGTGTTAGACTTGGTCATAAAATTAAGGATTGTTTGGTGGAAACGGAAGGTGAGTGAAACAAAGAGGTTCAAAGGTATGGATTATTACTTAGGGCATCCCAAGGGACAAAAATGGTTGGGTTCTATAGACGAGAAAGAGAGGTAAACAAAAGATGGTAAAGTTGCCAATTTGAGGAAACTAGTAACACAAAAGTTGGGATCTCAATTTGAAAAATGGATAGTCAAGACGACAAACATGGTTATGGCGAAACATGAAAAGGTTTCAACAAAGAGACAAACAATACTATGTTCTGTATGTGCCTTAATAATCACTGCATGGAAGAAAAGTCTTAAAGGATTTTCAAATGCTTACATGGGAAGAAGAAGTAGGGTAAGAGACGTTGGCTCAAAACATAATGAACAGGGACAATTAGAAACACAAAGCAGATTCGAATCTCAACTTGGCCAAAGACCTTTTTGTAGGATTTGATCGTCGTAAAATCTATCCATAAAGAGGACGGTATCAATTTTCGTAAATCGAGTGTCGAATTCACAAGAATCACGCCTTAGTTGAAAATTAAAAACTAATAAATATTCTATGGAAAAAAAAGGGAAAGAAAGAGTAAGGGAAGAGGTAAAATATATTTTTAGAAGACTTGGGACATTGTAGGAAGGATAAAATTACTAATTAATAATTATTCACAAGGAACACCTCGGATTGATTTTTGATGGTAAAATATGGAGAGAGGTAATCTAAGAAAATGAGAATCTCCACTATAATGAATTATTGTAAAAGCACATATATGAATACCATGAACATTGATAATGAATATTGACGGTAACTATCTAAAATAGTATTTGCCACATACAAACAAAGACCGTGTAACATTATTTTGAAGGTGCATAACCGCAATCATAACAAACATGTAAAACACTTTAAGCACATATAAATGCGAAAATGACCAATGAAAGACTAGCTTGTCAGTGCATATCTGCAATAATGACAAAGCTTAACATGGTACAAAGACCGGAACTTTATGTGATAGTTAGCAATACTTGACGTAAAACATAGGATCCAATCCCATAAACCAACTTATTTTCAGGATTACCAATAAAACCAACACACTGTTGGCAGAATACCGTTTTTTTATATCGAATCCTTTATAAACGTCACTTCTCACGAAGGTAAAGAAGGCAATTAATAATCTTAAATCAACAAAAAAAAAATCAAAAAAAATTGTGCATTCATTTTGCCCGCTACATTGTCAATATGAATTTAGCCTACACTACAATATTGATGTGACCTTATATTTTGATAGAATGTCTAAAACAAAAATTCATTCATCTTTATACTTTCGTATTTTCGAAAATCATAGATGTGGGTAAAATGATAGCCTTATATCTTAAAAATTGTAACACCCCAAAAATGGAAGAACGTTATATCGACAGGAATCCGAAAAAACATTCCTTAAGGCTAGAAACACGACAAGACATAAACAGAAATTGATAACCATATAACCATAAACCTGCAACATAACTATACAAAAATTTACTAATATCCCGTGTAAGGGATCAAAAGCAACAACTGGGTCAAACCCGGGACCAACAAAAGCAACAAGGTTTAACTGGCATAAAGCCTGAAACAAGGAATAAATCCTAGAAGGAAACACAAGACCACCAGGTATGACCTCACAAAAGCTAACTAGACCGCCCAACATCCATGCTCTTGAATTGCTCCTGATCGAACATGGTTATGCAAAACATATTCAGCCCAAATGTAGTGGGGTTAGTCTTCTACGTAGACTAAGCCGGTATGTAAACAATTTAATGTACGAACTATTCAAGTGTAAGATCATATTGAAAATCACACGATGCTTAAAATCCAAATAAAAGTATAAAGTATACATGCTTCATACTTGCAAATGAAAATTTTAAACCTCTTTTTAATCAACTCTCAAATATGTCCCTACCAATAAGGTAATAACAACACATTCCTATTTGCAAGATATCTCAAAGAATCATCACAAGGTGTTGGAAAACATGCTCGAGCATTCTTTATTTCAAAATAGTATTCCATATATCAATTGTAAAATAAATATCTTTAAAACATGTTCAAGATGGATATTGAACACGAAGGTACCTTCTTTTCTCAACCACGAAGAGAACACATAAATCAATAATCGGGCGAAATCCTCGTCTACACACAATGGTCGGGCACAACCTCGTCCCACACACACCATGGTACCATTGGTAATGATGGCTTGCCAAACTCTAGGAGTGAAAACTAAAATCTCAAAAACAAATCACCACAACGATCACACTCGACAATTCTCACAGTCAACCTAATAACAAGAAATGTTTCCCAAATCAACACATGTACCTAAAATCACATAAACATACACGAATCACCACTCAAAAAGGGTAAGTCGAGTTACCTAATCCCAATTTAAATGGGTCATAGGCAAAGGTTAGGTTTCGAAAATTACTTTCGATTCACAACAAAATCACCAACCTAAATAAATTCAAACCGCAAATCAACACGCAATTCATTCAATTAAATCACAAATTAAAACTATTTAAAATCTGAAATTAGGTTAGAATTATACCCAAACTTCAAAATCGGAGTATAGGCAGATTGGTGGCCGGATATGAAGCACTAGGGTTACGGTGAGGCAAGGCCGACTAAGATCTGGCCGGATAAGGGCTCTGTAACATCCGGAATTTCTATTCCGGACTTAGAGCGTTTTGTCGACCTTCCCGCGTTAGCGGTTCAGTTTTCCCGCCGGCACGAGGTGCTGAGTGCCGGTTTTTATTCCAAAATCCCGAGCCAACTTTTCGTTATTCCCTTTTCCGATTTCCTAACCCTCGTTCCTAGCTAACGTGACAAGAGGTCATTTCCGACCCCTCGTTCCTAGCTGAGGTGACAAGAGGTCAGCTGACCCCTTGATCCCCTCTCCCCTTTGGCAACTCCTTTTCCCTCTCTCTCCCACTTGGCTTCTCTTTTACGTTATTTGCTTCCTCTCTTCTCTCTCTTTTGCTCTTCTTCCATCTTTGAAGCTCTTGAATTGTGGACTGCAGTGGAGAAGAATCAGATCTGGTTTGGTAAGCATATTCCACTCCCTCCCTTCTCTTCTTTGCCGATTATCCCTTTCTTTCCCCCTCCTTTATCCATGGCCATGGATGAAGCTCTTGAAGAAGCTTTTCCCTTGATACCTTGCATGCATGTGTTCTTAGATTTTTTAGGTCGTAGAAAGGAGTCTAAGATCAGTGGTTGGTGTTTGGAGAAGACCCAACAAGGAGAGGAGGACGTTGGAGGCAAGTATCCACAATCGAAGACGAAGAAGACGACGTTTTGTTGCTAAACCGCGGGGGCGGATCATCACAGCCGCAGGGACGGACCCAGACCACCGCAGGGGCAGCTCCAGGACGCCAGGAAGGCGCAGGTGCGGTGTCAGGACCCGCTGGGGCGGCGACTGGGTTCCGCAGGGGCGCCAGCTTGACTCCGCGGCTACGTTTTCTTCAACAGTAGGCTTCTCCTCTCCCTTCCTCTTCATTCCTTCCTTAGTTATGTAGTTGTACTATGTTAGTAGCATGCCTAGGATGGATCTAGAGTAGCTTGATATGCCACTTAGTGGTTGTGAACCTAGGAGCCCTTAAGGCTCGATGTAGTTGATGGTTACGAGTGTATTGAGCATGATGGACCTTCTAGTCTAGCTTGTTCCTTCTTGGCTGAGGTTTAAGATCATGTGAGGTTATAAAATGTTGTGAGTTGATTTAATGTGCTGAGAGTGTGGTGAGTACCTTGGACCCTAGGATGCATTCCTGGCTTGAGGGTTAAGTGATCTTGCTTAGATCACTAGAGTGAAGTCTAAGACTTCTTGAGCGTGATCATGTGTTGATATGTATATTCTCTTGTGAGCAGGTTGTGGGCTTCCTCCCTAAGGAAGCGAGAGTATTGTGAGTTGAGTGTGGTGACGAGGTAAGTCTCCGGACTTACTTAGCTCGTATTTTACGTATTAGCATCGATGTGTGTTGGTGGTATGTGTGTATGTTATTGTTTATGTTATAAACAATAAAACCGGTAATAGGACCACCGACTTTATAGAGTTACCCGATGGTGGTAGGGTTAGAGGTACCCGTGAGATTCATGGTTGTCCCATTTTTGTAGGGAGTCGTGTGTGCCTAGTTGACTTCTTTGTCATGCCATTAGAGCATGAAGAAGTCATTCTAGGTATGATTAGATGGATAGAAATTCTGCAGTCTTAGATGTAGGTACGAGGACTGTTACCCTCTCTACCGAGTTAGGTCAGATAGAGGTTTTCCGAGGTTGGGACCTTGGAAAGTCAGGCATGGATATCAGTGTGGTACGGGCAGCTAGACTGATTGCACAGGGTTGTGAGGCCTTCTGGTGTTATGCCATGAAGGAGGGGAAGAGTCCAGCATTAGAGGATATCCCAATGGTCTATGAGTTTACAGATGTGTTTGTTGAGCCGTCCAATTTGCCGCCTCAGAGGAGTCTGGATTTTGGCATTGATTTAGAGCATGGTATGAGACCGATCTCGAAGGCCCCATACCGGATGGCGCCTGTTTAGATGTTGGAGCTGAAGAAGCAACTCGAGGAGTTGGCTGAGAAGGGTTTCATTCGCCCTAGTGTATCTCCATGGGGAGCACCTGTCCTCTTCGTACGGAAGAAGGACGGATCACTGAGATTGTGTAGAGATTACAGGGAGCTGAACAAGGTGACCATCAAGAAGAAGTATCCATTGCCTCGTATTGATGACTTGTTAGATCAGCTTCAAGGAGCGACTGTATTCTCCAGGATTGACCTGCGCTCAAGATATCACCAGCTCAGGGTGAGAGAGCAAGATGTGCATAGGGCAGCATTCCGGACCAGCTATGGACACTACGAGTTTGTAGTGATGCATTTGGGCTTATGAATGCCCCAGCAGTCTTCATCGAGTTGATGAACAGTATATTCATCGACTTCCTGGATCAGTTTGTGTGGTCTTCATAGATGATATTCTGGTGTACTCTCGTAGCAGAGAGGAGCATGCAGGGTAGTTGAGGACTGTGTTGGAGGTTTTACGGGATAGAGAACTATATGCTAAGTTCTTTAAGTGCGAGTTCTGGTAACCAGAGGTAGCATTCTTGCGTCATGTTGTATCTGCTGAAGGGATCAAGGTGGATCCGCAAACATCGAGGCAGTAGCAGCTTGGACGACACCGACGAACGTCAAGGAAGTACGTAGCTTTCTTGGCCTAGCCGGTTATTACCGACGCTTTGTTGAGGGATTTTCTGTGATTTCCCGTCCACTAACGAGTCTGCTGCGGAAGACTACCAGATTTGTATGGTCTGATCAATGTATGCATAGTTTTGAGGAGCTGAAGAGACGTTTGACTTCTTCTCCTATTTTGGCACAGCAAGAGGGTACAGAGGATTTTGTGGTTTACAATGATGCATCCAAACTAGGCTTGGGATGTGTGTTGATGCAGCGAAGCAGAGTGATTGCATATGCGTCTAGACAGCTGAAGACATATGAGGAGAACAACCCGACTCATAATCTGGAGTTGGCAGCGGTAGTTCATGCCTTGAAGATCTGGAGACATTACCTGTACGGTGCTTCATGTCAGATCTTCACAGACCATAAGAGTCTGAAGTACATTTTCACGCAGCGGGAATTGAATAACCGCCAGCGTAGGTGGCTTGAGCTGATCAAGGATTTTGATCTGGAGATTTTGTATCATCCGGGGAAGGCGAACGTTGTCGCCGACGCCCTGAGCAGGAAGACGCCTCGAGAGCAGGCGATTGCAAGGCTGACAGTTCAGCCTCGGTTACAAAGAGACCTGATCTGGTTAGAGCTGGACATCCAATTTCCTGATGAGGATGCCCGGTTGAGTACTTTAGAGGTTCTTCCTGATCTGTTGAGAGATCCAACAGAAGCAGGAGACCTGCCCGACATTGATGAGGATACGAGAGAGGATGTCTCGGGATGAGGCACCACAATTCCTTCTGGGAGCAGATGGAGTGTTGAGACGCCGCGGTAGCGTCTGTGTACCCGCTGATGCGGATCTAAGCCAGAGGATATTATAGGAGGCTCACTGTACACCTTACTCTATAGACCCAGGTATGAGTAAGATGTATCAGGACTTGAGACGTTCATATTTGTGGGGAGGGTTGAAGCCTGATGTGGCCAGAATTATGACACACTGTGCGACCTGCCAGCGGGTCAAGATAGAGCATTGCAGACCTGGAGGTGAGCTCCACCCACTACCTGTTCCACAGAGGAAGCGGGAGGACGTCACCATGGACTTTGTGACTGGGTTGAGACCGAGCCGGAGTTTTGATGCTATCTGGGTTATCGTGAACAGATTGACGAAGACGGCACGTTTCATCCCTATTTGGGGTGGCCGGTGAGCAGATTAGCAGAGGAGTACACTAAATAGGTAGTGAGACTCCATGGTGTACCGAGGACGATCGTCTCTGACAGAGATGGGCGATTTACCTCGAGCTTTTGGCAGCAGATTCAGACTACCCTGGGGACGAGTTTACACTTTACTACTGCGTTTCATCCTCAGATAGATGGTCAGTCAGAGAGGACCATTCAGCCCCTGGAAGATATGTTGCGAGCTTGTGTGTTGGACTGGGGACAAGTGTGGACGGATCATCTCCAACTAGTTGAGTTCTCGTACAACAACACCTGGCATGCATCGATTGGGATGGCCCCATATGAGGCACTGTATGGACAGAGATGTCGTACACCGTTATGCTGGGATGAGCCTAGTACGGTTAATGGTCTGACACCTGATCAGATTCAAGATGATGTGGCTCGAGTAGCACTAATTAAAGAGAGAATGCTGACTACACAGAGCCGTCAGAAGTCGTATGCAGATAGGAGGCGTACACCTCTAGAGTTCAGAGTGGGAGCCCATGTGTGGCTGAGAGTGTCTCCGACACGAGGTGTTAAACGATTTGGCATTAATGGGAAGTTGAGCCCCCGATATGTCGGACCGTTCGAGATTCTGGACCGGGTTAGGAGCGCAACATACAGGTTAGCTTTGCCTCCGAGATTAGAGGGTGTTCACCCTGTGTTTCATGTGTCTCATCTGAGGGAGTATATACCAGATCCGAGACATATTATAAGTTATGATGATTTGGTGGTTGAGCCAGACCACACTTTTGTTGAGCATCCGATTGTAGTCCTAGAACGAGGTATGAGACGCTTGCGTTCGAAGGACATTCCTATGCTGAGGATACAGTGGTCGAGAGGAGGACCGGATGAGGCTACATGGGAGACTGAGGATAGTATTCAGAGGAACTATCTAGAGTTCTATGCCGAGATAGATGTACCAGTAGGATCGACGAGTAGATCTTAGTACTATCTTGGTGAGTGTTATGCTTATGTGCTTATATGCTATGATATGTTTATTTTCGTACTAGTTGTGATGTGATGTGTGATCTTATTAGATCTTGTTGTGCTAGTGCGATTGATTATAGCTGGAGATGGTTCTTTCCTCCACGCTATTGTGATGCGATTAGGTTAGCTGGAGATGGTTATTCCTCCATGCTATTTTGATGGACATAGTAGTGCTGGAGATGTTTTTCCTCCATGCCCTTCCGTTATGAGTATGATACGGCTAAAGATGTTCTTCCTCTATGCCTTTGTGATGTGATGACGATGGTTTGGCTAGAGATGTTTTTCCTCTATGCCTTGGATAGTATAGTGATCTTGTGGCTGGAGATGACGAGTTCCTCCCTGCCTGTGCTTGAGGTTATAGCGTGAGATAGGTTGATATCATATGTGCGGAGATGTGATTCCTCCGATAGAGAGAGTTGTACCTCGGCTTTTGAGTCCGAGGGGTTTTAGGACTTCACAAGTTTTGGGACGAAACTTGTTTTTAGGGGGGTGAGGTGTAAGAGTCTTAGTCTTTGGAGCTTGTTTTGGCCTTAGCTGCCCCCGCGGGTCTAGGGAGCCGCCCCTGCGGCTCGTCTGTTGTTCCGCCCCTGCGGCTCACAGGGAACCGCCCTTGCGGTTTCTTGCGGCTGCAGCCGGTTTTGTTGACTCTTTGACTTGTGCTTTACCCTTTCTTTCTCTTCCTCCTTAAGTCTGTTCCTTGGCTCGTGATCAAGGGTTTCCATTCCATTTCCAGCCCTCTCACGTCCTTCTTGCTTCTCCCTTCCTCCTTCTTGATCTTGCTTGAGTTTTCCTTGGAGTTTGATAGAGTTTGTGTGTGGCTTTGGTAGAGCTTGATGTTGTGCATGTTTGCTGGGCTTCAGATGCCAACTGAGGGTGTGTTTTGTTCTTTCCTTGGTTGATCACAACAGTAGGTAAGCCTTAGTTCTTCTCTCCTTTCTTTCTTCCTTTGCTTCTTCCTCCATAGCTTAGGATTAGATGTGCTTGGTTGGATGTTGATGTTGGTTTGTGTATGTATATGTATATGTTTGGCTTTGTCATGAAGAAGACGGGATTCCATCACATGAAGTGTTCGCTGGTTTTACACCCCTATAAATACCTATCAAAAGAGATAGAAATCCACATTGTATGGGTCAATCATAGTAAAGGTAAGTATTCCAGGGTCAATCTCAGGGACTAGGAGGATTAATTTACAGCAATGATTAAAAATAGGATAGATTTAGAATAAGAAGGAGGTTGGAAAAGGTAAGGGAAAGAAATCAAAAAGGTTTTGGAAAGGGTTTTGGGCTACTCTCAATTGAATGTGAAGAGCAGTTTGATAAAAGGAAATAAAACAAAAGATAATCAAATTAAAGGAAAGAAAATGGATTCCAAGGGTTCAAGATCATTGTTTATACATATTGATTCAGGAAGACTCATAAAGATATATGGTAGAAAAGCCACAGGGATGAACGTTTCTTGGCTGACAGTCTATTACCGGGTAAGTCTCAAGACTATCTAGTTCCAAACCAACTACCTATTACCGGGTAAGTCTCAAGATAGAGAGGTAGGAAATTCTAAACAAACCAGACTACAAACTAAGGGAAGGGTAAATCATTACCGGGTAAGTCTCAGGTATTACCCTACTTAGAAAGGAAGCTAAGCACATTCAACCAATAAAGGATAAACCTTTATTACCTATGATCAGTCTCTCATGTATATATGAAGGAATATCACCGGGTAAGTCTCAATTCCAACTTAGGTTACTAGCTAGAAGGATTCTAACTAGGTTCAAGTCCAAGCCAACCATTAGGATTTCTAGCAAGTCAAAGCCAAAACATAAAGCACAACATTCCATCATAATCCAAGGCATAAACAAATCCCTGTCAACCTTGGAACCACAAGGTTCTAGCCAATAACAATCATATCAAAGAAAGACAAATAAATAAATAACAAAAGGGAATAAAATAACTTAGCTTCAATAAAGGTAAACTCCAATCTTGACAAAACTCAAATCCAACAAGGTCTTCCAAACAAACCTCAAGAAAAAGTATGAATCACTAAACTAAGAAGAAATATGGTGAAGAAGAAGAAGAGAAGGGAAGAGAGACGGCTATCCCTCTAGGGCTAGCTCTAGGAGACTCCCGGCACAAAAGACGGACCCTTAGAAATAACCTAGAGCTTCCCTTTTATAGGCAACAACCTTCCAAAGAACGGGTTGGGCCAAAACTGATCCAAAAATAAAATAAAATCGCCGAACAGGAAATCTCGGGCAGAAATCTTGGCCGAGATCAGGCCAGTAGGGACTGAGATTCAGCAACAGAAAGTTCAACGCGTCAGCACATCATGAATCTCGGCCGAGATCAAGAAATCTCGGCCGAGCTAGGACAATCTCGGCCTAGCTAGGGCCATCTCGGCCGAGCCAAGGCTATCACGGCTGAGCCAAGGCCATCTCAACCGAGTCAAGGCCATCTCGGCCGAGCTAGGGAGAATCTCCGCCGAGATCATGGACCATCTCGGCCTGGTCTGGCCGAGACGGTCCATCTCGGTCCGAGATGCGATCTTCTTCGTTCCTTCGCGTCTTTAGCTCGATTCCTCGCGTCTTGAGCTCGATTCCTCGCCCTTTCCCGTGCACGTATGCTTGCTCCAATGCATCCACTTCGAGGCTTGATCCTCAAATACGTCGTTTTAGCTCCAAAATGTGTCAAATCACCTACAAAGCCACAAATAGTGTGTGTAGACATCTATTCTTGCAAAGTAACACTAAACAAGCATAAATGGCACAAACTAAGGCTAAAACATGAATGTAGAAAGGGGAAATCTAACTAAATGCATGAGTGTAATAGGTCGATAAATCATGTTATCATGAAGATCCAAAGAGGAGATCGGGGTTCATATTCTGCGTAGTCGCCGCCCCCGCGGCTGTGAACCACCGCCCCTGCGGGAACCTTGTCACCGCACCCGCGCCCGGAAGCTGCCGCCCCGCGGCCACTGTCCCAGCGCCTGCACTTTCCTGCGGCCCTTGTCACCGCGCCTGCGGCCGAGTGTCGCCGCGCCTGCGGGTTGCCTTGCTCCGCCCTGCGTCTCTCTCGTCACGCAGGTGCGTCTTGTCCCGGGTCTACCTAGAGTTGGGTAGATCCTTTCCTTTCCTAGTATGAGCGGTTTAGTAGCACGTTAGGTACGTGTTTGAGGTTAGAATGATAATGAGTATGATATAGTTATATGCCGGTTATGGCTTCGAGTTTTATAAGTTGGATATGATCCTTATGGATCCCTTGGGTCTAGGTGTGACCCCTTTGATGGATAGGAGTTGATATCTTGTTATGCCTTGTTATTAGGCAGTGTTGCCCTCCAGATTGAAGTGGACCGTGTTTGAGAGTTGATCGTGGTTGAGACTACTTCTGAGGTTGAGGTAAGTTCGTAGGACTTACTTAGCTACCATCCTTATATTGGATGTATGCTTGAGTGGTGATTGTTATATGCTTGATATCATGCGATGTCGTTTATTACCGGCCTATGTTTTAGTGATCGCCCACTGTAGGGCCGTGATAACCTTTCCCATTTCATCTCGCTGGGAGTCTGGGAGGTTCTTTGTAGTTCGGCTAGATCTGGTATACGGGATGACCACTCCCCACTCCTCTATGGTATACGGGAGAGTGTTCCGGATCCACTCCAGCTAGCTATGAGCGACTAGAGGCGAGGATGATATACTCCTCGTGTCACATATGTTCATAATACATATATTTATACGATTTGAGTGTTTGACTTTATAAAGATAATTAACCGGGTAAATGTGTGATAGCATGATGATGTGTTTATGATTCTTGACGTGTGATTGTGCTCTTGCATCTTCTATATATATGTGTATGGTTAGCTAACGGTTTTATACCGTGTTGTAGATCCTTTGCAGGTTAGGAGAGCCGCAGAGTGATCCAGAGAGGGTGATCCGTTGAGGGCTCCGTACACTAGGGTCGTTATCGTGGGATATGGGATCTTTTATTATGTACTGTTATGTTTTATTTGTACTTAGCGGTAATTCTACATCACCTTTTGATATGTATATATATCAGTTTCATGTTTTGGTTTTAATCTATTTGTGCCTTATTATAAGATCTAGTGAACTTGTTGTCAGGCTAGGGTCAGGATCCATTATGAGATCCTAGCCTAGTAGCGCCTCGAGTCCTACGGATTCGGGGTGTTACAGTGACGAGGTAAGTCTCCGGACTTACTTAGCTCGTATTTTACGTATTAGCATCGATGTGTGTTGGTGGTGTGTGTGTATGTTATTGTTTATGTCATAAACAATTAAAATGGTAATAGGACCACCGACTTTATATTATTTTGGCTCAAGTGTATGATAACGGGCGGTGACATCATCTGCCTAGCTCTTGCGAGAGTCTAGGATGTTTTCGGCGACTAGCCCGTGCGGGTAGACGGTCGGATGCATCAATACCATTTCTTGTCGGTAAGTAGGGACCGAGGCGAGACCACGGTGGTTCTCGTGTCACAAACCTAAGTTGAATTAGAACGAGATACGACTTAATAAATAAGAGATAATAAACCGGACTTGTGTGTTTTGGTGTACGTGTGTGTTATGTGATATATGTGTATATGTGCCTTCACCTCTTTTCTAATGCTTCGAATATGAGCTAACGGTTTTAAACCGTTGTGTAGATGCCTTGCAGGTTAGGGACGCCGCCGAGTGAGGTGGAGGAGTGGACAGCCGGGTTCTCCGTACATTATAGGACGGGGACATTTTTGGTTATGTTGTCGTATTGTTGGATTGTGGATTATGTTGTACGGTTTAAGTTTTCTTATCGGAGTTGTGTCGGTTTGAGGACTCGGCTGAGTTTTCACCTCGTATCTTTACATTTCAGTTTCTCGCATACATTATAAACGATTTGAGTTTTGCCTTTATTTGTGCCTTGTTGGAAAGGTCTGGTGAAACTGTTGTCAAGCTAAGGGTCGGGACCCATTGTGAGGTATCGCCCGTAGCATCCCGAGTCCCGCGGATTCGGGGTGTTACAGGCTCGGTCAGAGGTTTGGAGGGAGTAGCAGGCGGCGGCGGTCAATGAGCTATAGAGGGCGGACTAGAGAGGACGTTAGACTGGTGGCGGCACAAACAAGGGAGGGGAAGGCAGTGGGGTGGCTCTCCCATCAGTGGTGGCCCAACTTTGGCGATGGCAAGAAAGAGGTGGTGACGGAGCAGGTGCAGCACAAAGGAGCGAGGTCGGCGGGAGCAGCTCACTCACGAGCTGGTTGGAGGTGCGAACAAGCGGTTGGCGCTAGGGCTCGCAGCGGTGGCCTAGTGTTTTGGTGGCTCGGCGGAGCAGCAGCAACGGTGACGGATCCCGGACAATAGTTGTTCGTTTTTACGGAAGAAAGAAAGAACAGGCTGGAAGAAGTCGTGAGAGAGAGAGAAAGCAAGGAGGAGAGAGAAAAAGAAATGTGAGGTGGGAGCCACCTATTTTAAAATAAAATTGTTTCCCTTTAAACGGAAACTAACTCATGTTGTTTTAAACCCGTAAAAACTAATCTCGTAACCAAATTAAAATGTACGAAAAATATATTTTAAAAACGCACCGTAAAATTAGGGGCGTTTCATCCTTGCCCCCTTAAAAAGAGTTTCGTCATCGTAACTAAGGCTCAAAAAGCGAGGGGTAGCACTCCCTCTTATCTGTTTCTGTTTCCAAAGTCGCTATATCGGTACCGTGTCGGGACCATAATAGTTTTGTTTCACCAAAGAAATCATTTTGACCTCCTTTATATGTCTCCCTGAGAAATATTTCTCGGGGTTTATTTTTAAACCCTGATAAATATAAGGCACGGTCAAGGGTTTTTTTAAAAATCCCCGAAATATATCTCTCAGAAATTTTTGGATTTTTTAAAAAACCACTAAGACATTTCTCTCAGGGGTGGGATTTTTTAAAAAGACCACTAAGACATTTCTCTCGGGGGTTTTAAATAACTCTTGAGAAAACTTTCTTAGGTTTTTTTATTCTCAGTAAATTTTTTAAAAAAATTCCTGAAAATACGTAATAACAATTATTTTAAATTTGCAACAAAAACAATAATATTTTTTAATACAATTTTAATATTCTCACCAAACTCTGTCATAACTCTGTCATATGAACATATACAATTCTACACTTACATTCTAAACATCTTAAATCAATAATCTATACAAAAATACATCAAACTTTCAATTTGCAACAAAAACACATAAAAAAACCGATTGTTTAGCATAATGTCAATTAACAATTTGATATAACAAAATAAACAATGTCATAATTCATTCAATTTGCATCAAAAACTAACATTTCAACATTCTAATCATAACATCCTTCAAACTTATTGGTGGGTTTTCGGATATTATAACCATTCTTCTCGTAGCTCATCAAGGACTCCCATGTCATATAAGCCAGGTGAATCTCGAGAATACTGTAATACATAACATTCACTTAGTAATTTAACAAAATTACTCATATATTAACAGATAATATTCTCAAGAGTAAATTTCTCAAACACTTACATTTATTGGAATGAGAATACATTGATGATCAATTATCTCCCGCATGTAACGACATACGTAGTATCAAGAATCAAGAGAATATACATTTTATATGAACTAGAATCAGAATTAATCCCTTATAATTTCTCTGAAGCACCTACAACTGAAGGTTGTTCTATACTTGTCTTTAAATCTTTATTTTAGCAAAAAAATAAAGCCTTACATTATACATTCATTGCTTATGAAATCAACGGTATAGAATATCCACAGAGAAACACACATCCTATAGGGCAGCGAGTTGCCACCGTCCCAAAATAATCAAATGGATTCCTTCGAATCCATTTTTGTCTTTTGAGTTTTGGGGCTATAACTCAAACAGACCAAAATCTAATATTCCAAGACTTTAAAGTTGACTTCCTGGTCCATGGTTACTCTCACAGTATCTATATATCATCCAATATGACCTTGCTAACCAATAAACCCAGGGCAAACTCTAGACAGCCTAGACCCCATATATAGATTAGAAACTTATAGATCATCAACATAATTACATATTACAGACAATCATGACTACAATTTCATTAATAGTGAACATCTCATGCCACCGTCCCAAAATAATTCTGGTTTTATGAGATACCTGCTGAATTCGGATTAATAGAATTCCTTATTTGAGCTCTGCTATATGTAGGGATTAAGAAGTGGCTTCAAAGATTCAATATCAAGGCCGTGTTGGTTGATAACAGTTTCCATGCATTGTCCTAGGCACCCAAAAAAAAAAAAATTATAAGCACGAGGTTAGTGTAAACAATAGCGGGAGAAACTGCACTATGAAAAAGTGGGTCAAGGTTAAATGGAAATACTCAGTGATAGTCCACAATCATGAAACAATGTGGTTTCTTTTATTACCATAAATTTGTGGGACACAAACCAAATAAATGATGTAGTTTGGCTACCCAACAACACACATATAATTGAATCAACCATTGTTGCAATATGATTATATGAGAAAGTTCAGTTACCCAACAACACAAATTCAACAAAGAGTTCCTATTGTGGAAAAAAGAGAATTTTCAACTCTAGAAAGTAGTCGTAAGTTACAGGTTTGTATTTTGAAATTGCATATATCCATCCTAGACCAACTACTTCTTATACTTCTTGAAATCATGTATATAAATTTGTAAAGAGTGGTTTGAAATGACTATTTTGAACATTATAAGTATATAATTTAAGGTCATACAAAAAAGAAAAAATTAGGGAGGAAATCTTCAATACTAAACACTAATATGGAATTAGTTCAATCACACAAAAACTAATGTTCAAGCACTCAAAGTTGGACATGGATCAAGATTATACAAGTGTTTGAATATCAACTTTTGAAGTAACAGTCATGATTTATGAAATTAGAAACTAAATGTTACACTATTTTTACTGTACGAATCATATGAACTTCCCATGTGCTTAAGAAGATTGACACAAAATTTGTAAAACATAAGGAAACAAACAAGGTAAAAAGCATATCAAGAGGATATTTTATGAACTTGGGAAGGAAGTGACTATACCTCCACTGACTACAATTTCATAAGAAAGGATTGCATGGGTTCTACAAGTGGCCTGTCAAACACAAGATGATATGCTTCAGGACAAACGATTGCGGGTTAAACTCATATAAACAATCCAATCATCATTTGGTACAATATAAAATTGTGCCAATGTATGGGTAATCAATGTCTTGATTCTCTACAACTGAATAGTCATCAGAACCTATATCCTCAAGTTTGATGGTTTGAAATTCTTACTCCTTTCTCTATGCGTATTAACCTATGATAAAAACGAAACTCTCCATTCAACAACATCTGAAACACACGATCACTCGCCAACATAAAAACTGAATTTGAGCGCCTTCACAGAGAAGTATATGTGACCACTATAGGTCTTAATCACCGTCACAACTATAATCAAGCTACAACGATCACTCGCCAACATAAAAAAATTAAAACCGCAATTAACCTAAACAAAAACCGCAATTAAAAGTTCAATTCATCCAAATTAAACCTCAATTTAAACCGATTTAATCAAATCCGAAATTAGGTTAGAATTTATACCCAAAACTTCAAAACCGGATATGGGCGCTTGATCTAGGCTCCCGCGCAGGGGCACGCCGCGGCGGTCCTGGGCTCCGGCGTGGTCGGCGACTAGCGTGGGGAGAAGCTGGTGGATCCGACTAACAGAATGTGGAGGAGCATATGGGCGCTGATCTAGGCTCACACGCAGGCTGGCGGTGGAGCGACGGAGGCGCGCGACGGACTGGCTCCGCGCGGCCGGTGGTCTGGCGAACGGCAGGTGGGAGAGGAGATGAGGGCTGGCGGTTGGCTTTTGTGTTTCGTGCGTGAGAAGAGAAGAACGAAGAAGGCAGGTGAGGGCTGGGGAAAAGAAGATCGTCGAGGGAGACGAAGCGGGAGGAGTAAGAAGATGGGTGGGTTTTATCTTTTCTTTTTTTTTAGATATTAAAACAAAACCAAATTTAATCCGAAAAATTAACTCATAACCGTTTCAAATCCCGTAAAAATAAAAATTTTGGACTCATAATTATGATATACTAACGAAGTAGAGAAGAACATACAAATCTTATCTTCGAGATTTTGTTTGTGAATACAATCGCAGAATGTCAAATGTAAAGATCATGAACTATAAAATATACCCATAAAAAAACTATAACTTAAAATAAAAATATAAACACGGAAAATATAAACACGGAATCACCCAATCATATAAGTAAATAATATAATACTGGAAATTTTTTTAAAAATAAACGCACCATTGAATTAGGACGTTTCATCACCTCTCAAAAATTCTCTAATATAGATGAAATGTCGATATGTGAATATGTGATCGAATTGCACAAGGAACAAGATTCCGGTGTTAGAAATCACAATAACGAAATATATAGATGCAGATTTGGCTTGAATCATTCGATGAAGACTAGGGGAAGAGGTTGCCCAAATGAACCGGTTTAGTATTCACGATTTTTTAGTTTCACACTTATTACTAGAGTGAGTTTTTATTGAGCTGAGAGACGAAATAGGCCGGATAGCGATAAGCGACAAGATATTAAAAAAATAGGTTTGAAAATGCATCACTATAAACCTAGAGAGAACCATCTTCTGGTATTATATTATATATTTTTTAGTTTCACACTTATTACCATAGTGAATTTTAATATCTAGAGAGAACCATCTTTCTGGTATTATATTATATATTTTTATTTCAAGTTATAGTTGAGGGTCCGAGAGGTGATGAAACGCCCTAATTCAATGGCGCATTAGTGAGATTGAAAGGCATCACTACAAACTCATAATGACAATACCTTGTTCTTAACACCGTTTTGACAACATCTTCCTCTCGGACCCTCAACTGATGATAACCATATCTCAAATCAATCTTTGAAAACACCACATACCCTTACAACTGGTCTAGAAGATCATCTATCATGGGCAAAGGATACTTGTTCTTCACTGTTACCTTGTTTAACTCTCTATAATTAATTCACAAGTGAAGAGAACCATCTTTCTTTTTCACAAACAGAATTGGCGCTCCCCGTGGTGATGCACTTCGTCAAATAAATCCTATATCAGCAAGATCCTGCAATTGCTTTTACAGTTCATGCATCTTTATATCTGCCATTCTATAGGGCGCTTTGGAGATTGGAGTTGAGCTTGGCTCAAGCTCAATCGTAAAGTCTATCTCTAGTCTATAAGAGCCTTAAGACTTTTGGAGCCTATGGCCTTAGCCGCCCCTGCGGGTTAGTGGAGCCGCCCTTGCGGCTAGTGTAGTGATCCGCCCCAGCGGCTCAGGGAACCGCCCCTGCAGTTTCTTGCGGCTGCATCTGGCTTTGTTGACCTTTGACTTGTGCTTTACTCTTTCTTTCTTCCTTCTTAAGCCTCGTCATTGGCTCGTGAGCAAGGGTTTTCACTCCTTTTCCCAGCCCTTACGTCCTTCTTGCTTCCTTCTTCCTTCTCCTTGATCTTGTGTGTGAGTTTTCTTGAGTTTGGAAGTGTTTTGGTTTGAGGATGATGATGTTGATGATGTTGGATGTTGTGGTGAGCTTGAGAGCTAGCTGTGGAGGTTGTTGATCTTCCTTGCAGCCTAGGACCACAAGTGTGGTAAGTCTTCTTCTTCTCTTCTTCCTTTCTTTGATTCCATCTTCCTTAGCTTAGGATTAGATGAATTGAATGTAGATTGATGTTGGAATGTGTATGTATATGGTTGTATGTGACTTTGGAATGGGGAAGACGTGAGTTGATCACGTGAAGAGCCAAAGAGGAACCGCGGGGTCACTTTATGCACTGTCGCCGCCCCCATGCCTAGACACCACCGCCCATGCGGGAACCTTATCGCCGCACCCGCGCCTGGAAGCCGCCGCCCCTGCGGGAGCCGTGTCACAACGTCTGCGCCCGTGCCTGCGCTTGCCTGCGGCCGCTGTCACCGGGCCTGCGGCTGAGCTTAGCCTCGCCTGCGGGTTGCCTGCTCCGCCCCTGCGTCTCTCTTGTTACGCAGGTGCGTCTTGTCCCGGGTCTACTTAGAGTTGGGTAGATCCTTTCCTTTCCTAGTATGAACGGTTTAGTGGCATGCTAGGTACGTATATGAGGATAGAATGAGGATGATCATGATATTGTTTATGCCGGTTATGGCTTTGAGGTTTATGAGTTAGGATACGATCCTTATGGATCCCTTGGGTCTAGGTGTGACCCCTTTGATGGATATGAGTTTGATATATTGTTATACCTTGTTACTAGGCAGTGTTATCCTCCAGTTTGGAGTGAACCACGTTGAGAGTTGATCGTGGTTGAGACGACTTCGAGGTTGAGGTAAGTCCGTAGGACTTACTTAGCTACCATCCCTATATTGGATGTGTGCATTAGTGGTGTTTGTTATATGCTTTATAGCATGCGTTATGATGATTACCGACCTATGGTATAGTGATTGCCCATTGTAGGGCCATGATAGTTGTCCCTTTCATCCCTTTGGAGTCTGGCGGTTCTCTGTGGTTGGGTCAGACTTGGTAAACGGTTGGTCACTCCCCATTCCCTTTGGATACACGGGTGGGTGTGACCAGGGACCACTCCAGCTGCCATGAGCACCCAGAGGCGAGGGTTATATTCCTCGTGTCACATATGTTCATATTGATATTTATATATACGATTTGATTGTTAGACTTTATAAAGATAATAAAAGCATGATGTGTGTTTGTGCTCTTGCATCTCTATACATATATGTGTATGGTTAGCTAACGGTTTTATACCGTGTTGTAGATCCTTTGCAGGTTAGGAGAGCTGCAGAGTGATCCAAAGGGGTGATCCGTTGAGGGCTCCGTACACTGAGTCGTTCTCGTGGGATATGGGGTCTTTTGTGATGTACAATTATGTTTTATTTGTACTTAGCGGTACCTCTGTATTACCTTTTGATACTTTAATATCAGTTTGATGTTTTGTATTTAATCTATATGTGCCTTGTTATAAGATCTAGTGAACTTGTTGTCAGGCCAGGGTCAGGATCCATTGTGAGATCCTAGCCCAGTAGCACCTCGAGTCCTACGGATTCGGGGTGTTACAAAGTTGGTATCAGAGCCCAGGTTGACAACAATGGCACTCGTAATCTGCGATAAAGGTCGAATAGATAAATAAACAGAACCCGAAAGGGGTCTGACTTTTCAAAAGGTTTTGGTTTGAAATGAGTACAAATGTTTGTGATATCGTGTACGTGAGCCATCGCCCCTCTGAAGACCTCGACAGTATAGATATATATAGATATTCTGTTGTGATTGATTTGATATATATCTAATCATACGGCATATATATAGCCTTCTGAGTTAGGTTTGTGTCCTCTGTAGATGGTTAAGACTAGAGCCTTACCTGCAGTTGGACGGGGTAGGGGTAGACCCCCTCTAGGTAGAGGACGGGGTAGGATTCCTGCTGTTGATCCACGTGCAACAAAGGAGATTCTTGAGGATGTTGCTGAGAGTGTCGTTCCCGAGACTGGGAACGGGGCAGCTGAGAGACAGGGATCCCAGGGAGTCCAGTTAGATGACTCGGATCGTGTCTCTATGGAGGGACCAGCTGATGCGCCCTTGGATGCTCCTCTTACGTTGACCGTAGACGATGAGGACGAGGCTTTGAGGGTTCGCTCAGATGGACCGCTCACCCGATCCCGAGCCAAGGCCATTGCCCGAGCCACCGGATCCATCATCGCCCGCACCACTTCGTCACTTAGACCAGTCGCCGGTACGACGTGTCTCTACACCACCATGGCATAGGCTACCGGTCCCGCCCACGCTTTTACTTTCGGACTATATTTTGCATGTTTTCCTTTTATGTAATAAAAGGGATATTCCTTATAGAATATTTCCTTTGATCTTATCTTTTAGGGTTTTTCCCTTGTTGGACTTTTCGTATGTATGTTTGTTTGGACCGTTGGCCCATAGGTGGGCAAGACTCTCTATATAAGGGACCTCTTGCCTCACTTATTTTTCATGTTCAATTTTACTAGGTTTTTGAGAAGATTTTCCTCTGACTTAGCTTGGGTATCAAACCTTCCCGTCTATTTCTCCAATTTCATCCTTGGATCTCGTCTTTGATCCAAGAACACCATATTCGAGGATTCTTCTTTAGAATCAACTTTCGATCTCCATCAAACGGTTTATTCGATCTTTGTAAATCGAATCAACCCTTGTTTCTTAATCGCTTCCGCCCCTTTGGATCTGAATCGAAACAACGCCGCACAAAGAATCAAGGAGTAGTTGGAGCTTTGCTGGATCTAGATCCGAAAGTTACCATTGGTTACCTCCAAGGACGCATCAAATTGGCATCAGAGCAAATGGATCAAAGCTAAGTTCTCTTTACTCTTGTTTTTGTGCGTTATTATCTTCAACCTTTTTAGACTTTTGTTCATGATGTTCTTCGTTTGTTCATGATGTTCTTCATGATCTTCATGTTGTTCATCATGTTGTTCATCATGTTCTTCATCATGTTCATCCATTTTTCCTGATTTTTTTTTTCTTTTGATCAATTTGAAAAAAAAGAGGAGATATTTGGTTTGCCATCAAACCAATTATCAAAACCGTCTTTTTCTTTAACCGACCCAATCCGACAATTTTGTTAATTAATTTCACCAAATTTCTTGGGGTATTTTTGTTAACAAAAATTCGGATATCTCGCATTTGATATTCCAAGAAAAGAAAAAAAAACTCTTCATCAATACGGATTTGTGTTAAAAAAAAAAAAAGAAAAAAAAGTGTTGCTCAAAATGTTTCAAAGAAACGAAACACAAAAGTGAAAAGACGTCTGGCAAACCGGTCCATCCGAAAAAACGGATTTTACAAAACGGTCAAAGACCGAAAGCAAGCAAAGCTTGCCGACTAAACAATCCGTCCATCTTCCGCCTCTCCATTTTCTTACATACGTTTGCAAAATATCACTTGTTTATTTGTGTGTAGTTGGTTCAATTTTGTTGGATTTGCCTTACTTGCCTAACCGCCAAACGGTCTTCCCCAAAGTAGAACCCGATAACGCACTTGAACTTGGGTAAAGTTGACTTAACTTGTCATCTTGCTCATTTGATTGCTTGCAATTAATTGTGTGCTGATTTGGAGCAATGACTAACGTTGAATTGAAAATTTCTCAGGATTCTGGTCCGCAAGAGTTCAATGAACCTTTGGCTCAAGAAAATGCTTCGTTGTCCCTCGAAAATGACTCCATAAGGCAGGAATTGGAAGCTTTGAAAGCACAACAAAAGTTTGATGCCTTGACCCGAGAAAACATTGCCTTGAAGCAAGAATTGGAAGCGCTTAAGGCTCTACGGCTTGCCCAACGTCCCACCCCAACAATTCCGATTGAGACCTTGGTCAATGCTTCCACATCCGATGCACAACGGAAAGGCAAGGGAATTTTAGGAGCCGGACCATCAAACGGTCCCTGGCTTGCGTCCGTCATTGAATGCCAACGTCCCTTACCTCTTGACGGAAATGAGTCCCATGAAGAGGACAAAGAATTCCCCGACCCGACTCAAGATGACCTTCTCATAGTCGATATGGAAAATCGGCACAAGCATTATGAGCCTCAACACCAACGGTATGTCCCTTCTCCACCTCCACCTAGTGCGCCACGCACCGACCGTCGAGCCCGGGAAGAGCCCCGGTACCGTCCCGACTCGACCAACAATCATGGTCGTGAGAATGATCGTTCCGGATGCCGTCGCCAATGGTCAACCCAGCAACCGATGACCCTTGACTTTGATGAGTATGATGAGCAAAACGATTTCAACGAGTTCTCCGGTGATGAGTCCGACTTGGAACGGGTGGCACATGACCGTCCATGGCACCCACCCATCATGGACCCTTTTGAGAACCAAGACCGAGGTGAAGAATGGTTGCCTCCCCCAAACCCACCTAGGCATGATCCACCCGTTCATGGGCGCCACCTGCGTCAAGGCGGCCACCGGCGAGCCCGTGCCGATGATGCCTACAATCCACCGCCCCGCCCGGACCCCTACCGCGCTCGTAGGGAAGGTAAGGTTAAATTCCCTATCTTTCATGGTGACTATGATCCGTGTGTTTTTCTTGATTGGGCGCAGGATATGAAACGAGCCTTGAAACATTATCATTATGAGGATGAATACGAGAAAATCGAGGCGGCAACTCTTTACTTTGAAGGAGATGCCAAGTCTTGGTGGAACCGGTATGAGATCACCCGTGAAAGGCGAGGATGGGCACCGATTGCGACCTTTGAGCAATTGATCTATGTCATGACCAAGAAATACGTGCCCGAGGACTTCAAGAATGATATGCGGTTGCAAATTGCCGAGATCAAACAAGGCAACCTCACCCCGGTGGCTTACTTGGCCAAACTCGAGGACATGCACATTAAGGCCGGCGTCTCGGCCTCTCCCTCCGCCCTTCGCACCAAATTCATGAGTGGGCTTAATGCTTCCATTCGGCGCCCGCTTGAGATTGTGCCATATGAGGATTTGGGGGCATTGTGTCATGCCGCCATGAAGCTCTACAAGCAACAACTTGAGACGCCTCGGTATTCAAGGTATAATTCTTCCTCGAGTCAATATCCTCATTCTTCTAACACACGTACTCGAGATGTGCCTAGTTCTCCAGATTCCGACGCTTCCAAAGGAGCCCAACGGACGGGTCAATCCAATAGGCAAGCGGGTAATGAGAGGGCACCAAACCGTGGGTCCACGGCCCTGGCGCCTCCCGCTAGAGGTCAACAAGGACCTTCACCGGCGGCTCGCCCAAGGGAACCCGTGTGCTACAAGTGTAGCGGTTTTGGTCACGTGCAACGTGATTGTCCAAACACCAAACGGGTTTTGTTTGCCGACCCAACATATTTCGAGGATGAAGATGATCATCAAAATGGCGGTATCATCATTGAGGATGACCAAGACGCCGACCCAAAATTTGGAATGGAACCATGTGACGACGAGCTTGCTTGCGCCCCAGCACAACCCGGTAAATTCGCTCTTGTTTCTCGTCGTATTTTGGCTATTAAAGAGTTTATTCCTATTGATCAACGCGAGAATCTCTTCCACTCTCGTTGCTTGGTCAATAAGACGAGCCTTTCTCTCATTGTTGACGGGGGTTCTTGTTGCAATATTGTCAACGAACGAGTGGTAAAACACTTCAAGTTGCCTACAACCCCCCACCCAACACTGGACTCCAATGGATTTCCGATAAGGCGTGTGACACCGTCACACAACAAGCTTGGGTGACGTTTTCTATTGGCGCCTATGTTGATAAGGTCCTTTGTGATGTTATCAAGATGGACGCCACACATGTCCTATTAGGACGACCATGGCAATTCGATCGCCGAACATTTCACGATGGTTATCTTAACCGGTAAATGTTCCAATATAATGGAAAACGGGTCACACTTTTGCCTATGACTCCGCACGAAATTTTGGTTGACTATGCGGAACGGAAGAGGCAACAATCTATAGATGAGTCCACTAAGGCGCCGGCAAAATCGGACCCTCCTCGGAGTTCCGATGTTGTAGGTGCTAATACTTCCAAATCCCGGAACACCGCCCCTATTATCCATGCTACCGAGTCCAAAGGAAGTAAAGGCCGCATCGTTCCTACGAGCGCACCTTTGCCATCTTCGGACCCCGTAATTCAAGGACGGTGTGAACCGAGGATACTCCTAGCTCGCCGGCATGATTTGCAACCGGTCATGGAAGGCAAGTTTCCATGTTTCTTGCTTGTTCCGTTTTGTTTATCTACTTTTCATGACCCGAGTAATGTGCCACACGAGGTGTCTTTGTTGTTGTCCGATTTTCAAGATATTATGCCCAAAGACCTACCACCCGGCTTGCCACCAATCCGAGGGATTGAACACCAAATTGACTTTGTGCCCGGTGCTTCTTTACCAAACCGTGCCGCGTACCGAGCAAGTCCGGAGGAGACGAAGGAACTACCACATCAAGTGCAAGAGCTCCTAGACCGGGGACATGTGCGTGAATCCTTATCACCATGTGCCGTCCCGGTCATATTAGTGCCAAAGAAAGACGGATCATGGCGGATGTGTGTTGATTGTCGTGCCATCAACCAAATCACCGTTAAATACCGCCACCCGATCCCGCGCCTTGATGACATGTTGGATGAGATCCACGGCGCCACCATTTTCTCCAAAATTGATCTCCGGAGCGGTTACCACCAAATCCGGATGGCCGAAGGTGACGAGTGGAAGACGGCGTTCAAGACGAAGTATGGACTCTATGAATGGCTTGTCATGCCATTTGGCCTCTCCAACGCCCCATCCACCTTCATGCGCCTCATGAACCATGTCTTGTGCCGATTCTTGGGTATATTTGTCATTGTTTATTTCGATGATATTTTGGTGTTTAGTACGTCTTTGGAGGATCACATCGGGCACCTTCGCCAAGTGCTCGAGTGCCTTAGACAAGAGCAATTGTATGTCAACTTTGAAAAATGCGTATTTTGCTCGGACACCACTATCTTTCTTGGCTATGTCGTGTCTAAGGACGGACTACGAGTAGATGAATCTAAAGTTCGTGCTGTTCGGGAGTGGCCTACTCCTACTACAGTCACCATGGTCCGAGCCTTTCTCGGCTTAGCGGGTTTCTACCGGCGCTTTGTCAAGGACTTTAGCACGGTAGCGGCCCCGCTCCATGAGCTTACTACCAAGGGTGTCACGTTTGAGTGGCGTGATATCCATGCTTGAGCGTTTGATGCGCTCAAAGACCGCCTTTGTAATGCACCATTACTCCAACTCCCAAACTTTTCGAAAACTTTCGAGGTGGAGTGTGATGCATCGAATGTGGGCATTGGAGGAGTTCTCTTACAAGAGACTCGTCCAATTGCCTACTTTAGTGAAAAAATCTCCGGTCCTTCGCTCAACTACCTTACATATGACAAAGAACTATATGCTCTAGTTCGTTATCTTAAGACATGGCAACATTACTTGTGGCCGAAGGAGTTCGTGATTCATTCGGATCATGCGGCTCCTTCGTATCTCAAGAGTCAAACAAATCTAAGTCGGCTCCATGCTAGTTGGGTAGAGTTTTTAGAGACCTTTCCTTATGTCATTCGGCATAAGAAAGGCAAGGAGAATGTGCTAGCCGATGCCCTTTCTCGCCGGTATGCCCTTCTTGTGTATATGGACGCCAAGATACATGGCTTTGCTCTTATCAAAGAGTTATATGCCACGGATCTTGACTTCAAGGACATATGGGCACAATGCCTCGACCTCCGAGAGCACGAGTCTTTCTTTATTAACGATGGCTATCTTTTCCGAGCGGGAAAACTTTGTATTCCGCGCTCATCTATACGCCATTTGTTGATCAAGGAAGTTCATGAGGGCCGTGGTCACTTCGGTGCTACCAAGACCCTTTCCGCTCTCCAAGAGCATTTCTTTTGGCCCCAGATGCGTATGCATGTGACACGGTTTTGCAAGGGTTGCATCACATGTCATCATGCAAAGTCGCGCCAAGGTCCGGATGGAATGTATTCTCCTTTGTCTATACCAATGGGACCTTGGGAGGATCTATCCATGGACTTTGTGGTCGGGTTACCTATGTCAAAACGAGGCAAAGACTCCATTTTTGTGGTAGTCGATCGCTTCTCCAAAATGGCTCATTTCATTGCATGTAAGAGCACCCAAAATGCTAGTGAAGTTGCCACCTTGTTCTTTGACAATGTGGTGCGCTTACATGGGATACCCCGTTCTATCGTTAGTGATCGGGACGTGAAATTCGTAAGTCACTTTTGGAGAACGCTATGGGGAAAACTTGGAACCAACTTGTTGTTTTCAAGTAGTTATCACCCCCAAACCGATGGTCAAACGGAGGTGACCAATCGGACTCTTGGTTATGTTGGGATGAGCCGAGCAGTGTTAGTGGGTTGACACCTGATCAGATTCAGGATAATGTGGCTCGAGTAGCACTGATTAGAGAGCGGATGCTGACTGCCCAAAGCCGTCAGAAGTCGTATGCAGATAGGAGGCGTAGACCTCTAGAGTTCAGAGTGGGAGCCCATGTGTGGCTGAGAGTGTCTTCGACACGAGGTGTTAGACGATTTGGCATTAAGGGGAAGTTGAGCCCCCGATATGTCGGACCGTTCGAGATTCAGGATTGGGTTAGGAGCGCAACATACAGTTTGGCCTTGCCTCCGAGGTTAGAGGGTGTTCACCTTGTGTTTCATGTGTCTCAGCTGAGGGAGTATATACCAGATCCGAGAAATATTGTGAGTTATGATGATTTGGTGGTTGAGCCGGACCACACTTTTGTTGAGCACCCGATTGCCGTCCTAGAATGAGGTATGAGACACTTGCGTTCGAAGGACATTCCTATGTTGAAGATACAGTGGTCGAGACCATGACCTGATGAGGCTACATGGGAGACTGAGGATAGTATCCAGAGGAACTATCTAGAGTTCTATGCCGAGATAGATGTACCAGTAGGATCGACGAGTAGATCTTAAAACTATCTTGGTGAGTGTTATGCTTATGTGCTTATATGCCATGCTGTGTTTATTTTCGTACTAGATATTTGGTGATGTGTGATCTTATTAGATCTTGATGTGCTAGTGCGATTGTTTATAGTTGGAGATGGTTCTTTCCTCAATGCTATGGTGATGTGATAAGTCTAGCTGGAGATGGTATTCCTCCATGCTACTTTGATGGAAATAGTAGTGCTGGAGATGTTTTTCCTCCATGCCTTTGGTTATGATGATGAGTTGGCTAGAGATGTTTTTCCTCTATGCTTTTGCGATGTGATGATGATAGTTTGGCTAGAGATGTTTTTCCACTATGCCATGGATAGTATAGTGATCTTATGGCTGGAGATGATGAGTTCCTCCATGCCCGTGTTTGAGGTTATAGAGAGAGAGTTGTACCTCGGCTTCTGAGTCCGAGTGGTTTCAGGACTTTACAAGTTTCGGGACGAAACTTGTTTTTAGGGGGATGAGGTGTAAGAGCCTTAGACTTTTGGAGCCTTTTGGCCTTAGCCGCCCCTACGGGTTAGTTGAGCCGCCCCTGCGGCTAGTGTAGTGATCCGCCCCTGCGGCTCAGGAAACCGCCCCTGCGGTTTCTTGCGGTTGCAGCCGGCTTTGTTGACCTTTGACTTGTGCTTTACTCTTTCTTTCTTTCTTCATTCTTAAGCCTCGTCCTTGGCTCGTGAGCAAGGGTTTCCACTCCTTTTCCCAGCCCTTACATCCTTCTTGCTTCCTTCTTCCTTCTCCTTGATCTTGTGTGTCAGTTTTCTTGAGTTTGGAAGTGTTTTGGTTGTGAGGATGATGATGTTGATGATGTTGGATGTTGTGTTGTGCTTGATAGCAAGCTGTGGAAGTTGTTGATCTTCCTTGCAGCCTAGGACCACAAGTGTAGTAAGTCTTTTTCTTCTCTTCTTCCTTTCTTTGATTCTATCTTCCTTAGCTTAGGATTAGATGAATTGAATGTAGATTGATGTTGGAATGTGTATGTATATGGTTGTATGTGACTTTGGAATGGAGAAGACGTGAGTTGATCACGTGAAGAGCCGAAGAGGAACCGCGGGGTCACTTTCTGCACTGTTGCCGCCCCCGTGCCTAGACGCCACCGCCCCACGGGAACCTTGTCACCGTACCCGCGCCTGGAAGCCGCTGCCCCTGCGAGAGCCGTGTCAGAACGCCTGCGCCCGTGCCTGCGCTTATCTGCGGCCGCTGTCACCGTACCTGCGGCCGAGCTTAGCCGCGCCTGCGGGTTGCCTACTCCGCCCCTGCGTCTCTCTTGTTACGCAGGTGCGTCTTGTCCCGAGTCTACCTAGAGTTGGGTAGATCCCTTCCTTTTCTAGTATGAGCGGTTTAGTGGCATGCTAGGTACGTATATGTGGATAGAATGAGGATGATCATGATATTGTTTATGCCGGTCATGGCTTTGAGGTTTATGAGTTGGGATACGATCCTTATGGATCTCTTGGGTCTAGGTGTGACCCCTTTAATGGATATGAGTTTGATATATTATTATGCCTTGTTACTAGGCAGTGTTGTCCTCCAGTTTGGAGTGACCAGGTTGAGAGTTGATCGTGGTTGAGACGACTTCGAGGTTGAGGTAAGTCCGTAGGACTTACTTAGCTACCATCCCTATATTGGATGTGTGCATGAGTGGTGTTTGTTATATGCTTTATAGCATGCGTTATGATGATTACCGACCTATGGTATAGTGATTGCCCATTGTAGGGCCATGACAGCTGTCCCTTTCATCCCTTTGGAGTTTGGGCGGTTCTCTGTGGTTGGGTCAGACTTGTTAAACGGTTGGTCACTCCCCATTCCCTTTGGGTACACGGGTGGGTTTGACCAGGGACCACTCCAGCTGCCATGAGCACTCAAAGGTGAGGGTTATATTCCTCGTGTCACATATGTTCATATTGATATTTATATATACGATTTGAGTGTTGGACTTTATAAAGATAATAAACCAGGTAAATGTGTGAAAGCTTGATGATGTGTTATGATTCATGATGTGTGTTTGTGCTCTTGCATCTCTATATATATGTGTATGGTTAGCTAACGGTTTTATACCGTGTTGTAGATCCTTTGCAGGTTAGGAGAGCTGTAGAGTGATCCAGAGGGGTGATCCGCTGAGTGCTCCGTACACTGGGTCGTTCTCGTGGGATATGGGGTCTTTTGTGATGTACAGTTGTGTTTTATTTGTACTCAGCGGTACCTCTGTATTACCTTTTGATACTTTAATATCAATTTGATGTTTTGTATTTAATCTATATGTGCCTTGTTGTAAGATCTAGTGAACTTGTTGTCAGGCTAGGGTTAGGATCCATTGTAAGATCCTAGCTCAGTAGCACCTCGAGTCGTACGGATTCGGGGTGTTACAAAGTACTAGAGGATGTCTTGGTAAATCATTTGGAAACACATATGGATACCCCTTAACAATAGGAATATGTGATAACTCGGGTTTCTCTTTTTCTTCACCCATCACATAACACAAATAATCAACACAACCTTGCCTCAACAAACGGCAAGCGGTAATAACACCAAAGATATTCCCCGATCTGTTGGGGTGTCCTCCCTCAAGCACATGCGCTACATCATCTTTAGCCACTATAGTGACCGTTCTCTTTCTAAGATCCATAACTACTCCATGATGTACAAGTCAATCGACACCCAAAATCACATCATAATGTTGTATATCTATAATAATCAAATTAGTTAACCAATCCAACAATTGAAGGTTTAGCATCAACCTTTCGTATACATGCACGTCTTCTCCACTTCCTTGCCTCGAAAACCTCTTTATGCTATAACTCTTGTCTTCCACAAATCTATATACTCGATTAAAGTAGTATACATTAGCGATGGCGTGGCGCGTTGTGGGAGCAATAAATCTCTTTTATAAATCAGTTATTTTTTTTTTCTCCCCACTAATTTTAGAAGTTCTTATTGGAACGTTAAATATTTCAGGGTTTTGCTATCCCACATTGATTATTCAGTAAGTCTGATAGTTTGAAATTTTGTATAAATAGAGGGAGTGTTTGAATCTTTATTATACGAAAGTAGTATACATTAACGTTGATGTGGCGTGATGTGGGAAGTAGTATACATTAACGTTGACGTTGCGCGCTGTGGGAGCAATATTTTGAAATAGAGCTCGCACAATCAAAGCCAATAAAAATTTTTTAATCAGTTAATTAATTTTGTTTTTTTTTCTCCATCAATTTTAGAAGATCTTATTGCAACATTAAATATTTTAAGGGTTTTGCTATCCCACATCGATTATTCAGTAAGTCTGATAGTTTGAAATTTTGTATAAATAGAGGGAGAGTTTGAATCTATATATAATCTACTAAAACAATATACATTAACGTTGGCGTGACGAGTTGTGGCGGAAATATATATTTATTAGACTTTTGGCTAAATTCGAGTATAATTTTTATTAAAATTGGCTTAATATCCGTTTTGTGGGTAGTAGACCAACTATTTTGTGGGTAGTTGACCTATTGGTTTTTTTGGGTCGTTGACCTACTATTTTAGCATACATATATATTCAAAAAAAATGCACATATAACAAATTACTCTCGTATTAAAATATATATATATATATATTAAAATACCCGAGAAAGGCTCGGGCACTAAACTAGCATACCTTAGATAGAAAAACACTAAACAAGTCATTAAACAAGTACATGAAAGAGCATGGAGAACTTGGGTTAAAATGACAACACCAACTCAAACCATACCAGACTCAACACCACAACAACCTCGAGCCGATATTCAGAGCCCCGGACCCGATATTTGAAGCAGCTCAACATTTTCCAAGGGAAACTGGAAATCTCGGCCCTGTTTTGCCTAGATCTCGGTCCGAGATTGCAGGCATATGTCCAAAGATTTCCTCTCTGCAACTTGTCAGCTCACTTTTTAAAACTTTTTAGATTTCCGACCCTTGATTTTTTGACATTGGATATAAGAGAGGACTTGGAAACCTTATGCTAGGGGATGGATCTGCTTTGTAACTTCTTTTGCTCCTCTTAAACATCTTCTTCTTCCTCCTCGAGGTGATTTTAGAAGTAGAAAATCACAAATGTATGAGATTGTGGCAAGTGAATATTGCAGCTATTGGGTATTCCGTTTTTCTGGATGTTTGAAGATTGAACTACCGAGTTTGCACCTCCTTATCCTTTGCTTTCTTACACTATGAACTACTTGTGTTTTTCACTTTTATTTCCAGATTTTGCTATGTATATTGTTGGCTAGATTTCTAGTGATTCTAGGGTGAATAGAGACTTGGTTATGGCATAGATGAGGATTGATTGACTTGCATGGTTGGTTTGGTTCCAAATTTGTGTAAATCCCAGTGTTGATTAAACTTAATCTAGGTTAGATCCTTATAAGCTAGCAAGCCTAGTTAGGAATGAGACTTACCCGGTAAATTTTTTTTTCTTCTTAAGCTAGGCTATACTTCAGATTTACCAGGTAAAAGTTGGCTTAATCCTTAGGTAGAGAAATCAATACGAATTGAATGTCCATCCCGCTTAACTTGAGAATTACCCGGTAATAGGTATAATTGATTGAACTATAGGACTTTCAGACCTTGATGCGCTCTTCGTCGGTTTAACGCGAGGATCCACCGGTGTTGTTCCTTCCGTCCACTTATTTTTTTGATTTTTGTGATTGAGATATGCCAAGCAAGGATCGTCCAGCCTCACACCTTGGATCTCCTTGGCTCGAGATCTTTTCCCTCGGAATCTCATGTCGGGATTGAATCTCCTTTGTCCTCCTAGCCTCTCACCGTGAGGACACCACTCGGCCTCTCACCTTGTGGGTTTCGATACTTTGGCCTCTCACCTTAGTTTGTTGGTTTGTTTTTTTCAAAGTAAAAACACAACTTTTGATTGAAAATCACTCAAATTCGTTCTATTAGAAAAGGGTGTGGGAGAGGCCTTATATAGGCTAAAAAATTAGCACCTAAACTCCCAACAATTAAAGGGTACAAGCTCAAAAGTATGGAATTAAAACAAAGGAAAACTAAGGGATTTTCACCACATAAATTCAAGCAAACAAATGGCCTAAGATCCTTAATATGGCCGGTGATGCGCTCTTCGTCGGTTGAACGCGAGGATCCACCGGTGTTCGTTCCTTCCGTCCACTTCTTTTTTATTGTTTTTGTGTTTTTTGATATGCCAAGCAAGGATCGTCCAACCTCTCACCTTGGATCTCCTTGGCTCGAGATCTTCTCCCTCGGAATCTCACTTTGGGATTGGATCTCCTTTGTCCTCCTAGCCTCTCACCGTAAGGACACCACTCAGCCTCTCACCTCGGGGGTTTCGAAACTCCCTAGAAAAGGGTGTGGGAGAGGCCTTATATAGGCTGAAAAATCAGCACCTAAACTCCCACAATTAAAGGGTTACAAGTTCAAAAGTTGTGGCAATTAAACAAAGGAAAAACAAAGGGATTTTGCCACATAAAGCAAGCAAACAAAGGGCCTAAGGACCATAAAATGGCCGGCCATTTGCAAGCTCCAAGAGGCAAAACGTGGCTGCCAAAAACCCAACATAAAGGTGTGGTAATCACTCTCTTGAATGGTTAGTTTAATGCAAGTGAACATTTTATTTCACTTGTATTAAACAACCCTCTTTATTCCATAATATCATGAAAATATCATGAAATAAAGTCAAGCATGACCACTTATTACATACAAAATAAAATACAACTATAAGGTCTATCAAGGCGAGCCGGAACCGGAAGCTTCAATCGCCTCAAGCATGTTCACCATTTTGTGTTCATGGTCGGACCAACATGTCGGAGCTCCAAAAGGATGGTAGATCAATGTGGTTTGTCCTAGCATGCGAGTTCTAGCTCGAGTGAGTGGTGGTGATTACCTAGGTGCCGGCACATCACTCTCGTTGCTTAAGTCCGGCGGGCTCACATCAGCCGGCCATTTGGAGCTTAAGGGACAAAACGTGGCTAGAAAATAAACCCAACATAATGTGGTATTAACCCTCTAGAATGATTAGTTTAAGTACAAGTGAACATTTTATTTCATTTGTATTAAACAACCCTCATTATTTTCTAGCCACGTTTTGTCCCTTTAAGCATGACCACATATTACAACTATAAGGTCCAAGTCAAGGGGAGCCAGAATCCGCAATCGCCTCAAGCATGTTCACCAAATGTCAATCATAGTCGGCCCCACATGTCGGAGCTCCGAAAGGATGGTAGATCAAGGTGGTTTGTCCTAGCATGCGAGCTCTAGCTCGAGTGAGAGGTGGCGATGACCTAGGTGCCGGCAGATCATTCTCGTTGCTTCAGTCCGGCGGGCTCACATCAGACCTCCCACGTGATAAATCCACATTGATGAAACATCCCATCCTCTAGCATTCGAAACCGAACCATTAATGAGTTAGCTTGAATCCATTGTCATGACCAATGATCTTAAAACCTTATGATGCGCCTTTGATTACATTGACCGTAGATGATAAGGACGACGCTTTGAGGGTTCTCTCCAGTTTTCCGCTCACCCGTGCCCGAGCCAAAGCCATCGCCCAAGCTAGCGTTTCTATCATCACCCGCACCATTACTTCACTTGGACCCGTTACTGGCATATCGTGTCTCCACACCACCACGACATAGACTACCTGTTTCATCCACACCTCTTGGCCCCGTTAGGAGCATGTCTCGTCTCTCCCTGACATCATGACATGAAGCTAGCACACTTTGGACTACAATTCCCATTTTTTTCTATTTTGTAATAAAAGGGATATTCATCATTAGAATATTCCCTTTTTTAAGCCCTCTTGTTGGGCCTCCCATTTTATGGACTTGTTTTGGCCAATAGGTCTGTATATGGGCAACACTCTCTATAGTAGGATGTGTTGGCCTCACTTGTATTGCAATGTTCAAATTTACTAAGTATTGAGAAGTATTTCGTCCTACTTAGCTTATGCATCAACTCCATCTTCCATCATCTCAAAGTTCTTCCTTGGATCTAATCTTTGATAAAAAAAAAAACTTACATTCGAGGATTCTTTTCAAAAATCAACCGTCAATCTACTTCAAACGGCTTGTTCGACCTCTCCAGATCGAATCAACCTTCGCTTCAGCATTCATCTGAATCGCTTATGCCACCCATATCAATTCAAAGTTACAACCTTCGCTTCAGCATTCATCTCAATCGCTTCTGCCACCCATATCAATTCAAAGTTACAACCATGCATTATCAATATCATCCTTTCTAGCCTTTTGTTCTTCATGTTCTTCATATGTTCTTCATGATCTTCATGATCTTTATGTTGTTCTTTATAATGGTCATCATGTTCTTCATCCGTTCTTCATGATCTTCAACATGTTCTTCATGTTTTCATCCAAGTTTTCTTAATTTTTTTCTTTGATCTATTTGCCAAGAAAACTTATGAGACATTTTGTTGCCATCAAACCATTTATCAAAAACTTCTTGTTCGTACATACCCAATCCCACAACTTTTTTAATTGATTTCACCAAATTTTCTTGGGTAATTTTGTTAACAAAATTTTCTGATATCTTGTATTTGATATTCCAAAAAAAAACTCTTCATCGAAAGAGGATTTGTTTCAAAAGAAAAGTGTTTCATCGGTTGCATCAAATTGCACAAAAACTGTCAAAAAGAAACAAAAACACAATTTGAAAAGACGTCCGGAAAACCGGTCCAAACGAAAAATCGGATTTTACAAAAAGGTCAAAAGACCAAAAGCAAGTGATACTTTCCGAGTGAACAATCTATCCATCTTTTGTCTCTCTATTTTCCTACATACGTTTGCAAAATATCACTTGTTTATTTGTGTGCAATTGGGTCAATTTTGTTAGATTTGCCTTACTTTCCTAACCACTAAACAACCTTCCCCAAAGTAGAACCCAATAACGCAATTGAACTTGGATAACGATAACTTAACTTGTCACCTTGTTCATTTGATTCCTTGCATTGTGTGTGTTTATTTGGAGCTATACATAACGTTCCAATGGAAGATTCTCAATATTCTCAGGATCGACATGAATACAATGACCTCTTTGGCCAAGAAACTGCCTCATCCCTAGAAAATGCCTCCATGAGGCAAAAAGTAGAAGCGTTGAGGGCACAAGAGAAGTATGATGCCTTGACTTGAGAAAATGCCCCTAAAATCCCAAATGAGATCTTGGTCATTGCGTCCACGTCCGATGGACAACGCAAAGGCAAATGCATTTTGGGAGCCGGATCATCTAATAGTCCCCGGCTCACGTCCTTCATTGAAATCCAACGTGTCTTACTCCTTGATGGCAATGAGCCTCATGAAGAAGACGAAGATAACCTTGACCCGACTCCGGATGAGTTGCTCTATGTCGAGACGGAGAACCGGCACAAGAGTTTTGAGCATCATCAATGACGGTATGGCATTTACACACCTCCATCTACTGCACCCCATACCGACCCTAAAACCCGGGAAGAGCCCCGGTACCCTCCCGACCTAAGCAACACCAAATACGGTCTCGAGAATGATCGTTCCGGACACCGCCACCAACGGCCAATCTGGCCACCAACATTTCAAGACTTTGATGATATGATGATAAAGATGACTTCAACAAGTTCTCCGATGATGATTCCAACTTGGAACGGGTGACACATGTACGTCCCTAGCACCTACACGTACGAGAAACTTATGAGAACCAAGGACGAGGAGAAGAATGGTTGCCTCCTACACACCCGCCTAGCCATGCACCACCTGTTTATGGACTCCAATAACCTCAAGATGGCTACCGGCGAGCCTGTCCCGATGATGCCTACATGTCACCGCTCCACCCGGATTCCTACCGTGCTTCTAGGGAAGCTAAGGTCAAATTCCCTATCGTTCATGGTGAATATGTGATAACTTGATTTATCGTCCTAGTTTAGTCATGCATTTAGGTAGATTTTCCCTTTCCGCATTCATGTTTTAGCCTTATTTTATGTCATTTATGCTTGTTTTGTTCTACTTTAAAAGAATATATGTCTACACACTCTATTTGTATCTTTGTAGGTGATTTGTCGCATTTCGGAGCTTAAATTACGTATATGAGGATAAAGCCTCGGAGTGGATGCATTGGAGCGATCACACGTGCGAAGGGAAGGACAAAGGAGTCGAGCTAAAGGCATGAAGAAGACATTGGAGTAATCTCGAACGCAGATCTCGACCGAGATCATCTTTATTGGACGAGATCTCGGGTGGTATCTCGGCCCGAGATCCTAGGAAGACTGACCAAGATTTTCTGCCGCTAAATAATTCAAGAATAGAACCTGAAATCTTGGGCTGAGGCAAATCTCGGGCTGAAATCTCGGCCCGAGATCCCAGCAAGTCTTAGCCCGAGATCGCCCTGTTGTGAAGATTTGCAGCCGATAACCAAAAATCTCGTCTCCGACATGCCTACATCTCGGCCCGAGATTTCGTCTTTGAGCGTTATATATTTTTTTCCGGACTTTTCCTATTCAGCTCATGCTTTTTGCCAGAGGTTTGGGTATATAAAAGGAAAGCCTAATATACCTTCCAAGGTGTAAAACCCCGAATCCGTAGGACTCGAAGTGTTACTGGGTTAGGATCTCACAATGTATCCTGACCCTAGCCTGACAACAAGTTCACTGAATCTTACAACAAGGCACTGATAGATTAAAACAAAACATAAAACTGATGTATATATATACATATCAAAAGGTAATACAGAGCACTGCTGAGTACAAAGTCAAAACATAAATCCGTACAACATAAATAACCCATATCCCAGGATATCACCCAGTGTACGGAATCCTCAGCAGATCACCCCTCTGGATCACTCTGCAGATTTCCTAACCTACAAAGGATCTACAACACGGTATAAAACCATTAGCTAACCATACACATATATAAGAATATGCTAGAGCACACACACACGTCAGGAATTATAACACATCATCATGCTTTCACACATTTACCCGGTTATTATCTTTATAACGTTAATCATTCAAATAATATATCTGCATATGAAGATATGTGACACGAGGAATGTATATAACCCTCGCCTCTGCGTGAAATAGCTAGCTGGAGTGGTATCAGCACACCTTCCCGTATACCATGAGGAGTGGTCAGTGCCCTTCCCGTATACCAGGTCTAACTAGCTTACAGAGAACTTCCCAGACTCCAAAGGGATGAAAGGGACAACTATCATGGCCCTACAATGGGCAATTACTATACCATAGGTCGGTAATCATCATAACGCATGCTATAAAGCATATAACAAACACCACTCACGCATACATCCAATATAAGGATGGTAGCTAAGTAAGTCCTATGGACTTACCCCAACCTCAGAAGTAGTATCACTACGATCAGCTCTCACTCAGGTCCACTCCAAACTGGAGGACAACACGGCCTATACAAGGCATACATATATATATCAAACTCCTATCACACAAAGGGGTCACACCTAGACCCAAGGGATATCTATATCATACTCATCAACATCCGATACCTAGCATGGTACTAAGTCCCTCATACAAAGAAAGGAAAGGAGCTACCCAACTATAGGTAGTCCCGGGATAAGACGCACCTGCGTGATCAAGGGACGCAGGGGGCGGAATAGACAACCCGCAAGCGCAGTAGGGAGCAGCCGCAGCAGCGGTGACACGGGACGCAGGCAAGGCGCGGGCACGGCGCGGGTGCGATGGCACAACGTCCGCAAGGGCGGCGTCTTCCAGGCGCGGGGGCGGCGACGATGCAGAAAGCAATCTCGCGGCTTCTCTTCGGCTCTTCACGTGATCAAATCACGTCTTCTCTCATCCAAAGTTATAAACATGTATATACATACACAAAACACATCAACATACATCTATACATGCATCTAATCCTAAGCTAAGGAGGAGGAACAAGAAAGAAGGAAGAGAAGTAAGGATGAAGAAGCAAGGAACTCACCACTACTGCTGGTCTAGGCAAGACAAGATCACAACCACTATCTCAGCTGGCATCACAAGCTCAAAAAACATGCACACCATCATCAACATCAACAACAACACATCAAACCACTTCCAAACTCAAGGGAGAACAAGAACAAGATCAAGATGGAGGAAGGAGAAGCAAGGAGGACGTGAAAGGCTGGATTGGAAATGAGAAGTGAAGTGAAACCCTTGCTCAGCAAGGTAAGAAGTAAGGGAAAAGAGTAAAGCACGAGTCAACCGGTCAACAAAACCGGCTGCAGCCGCAAGAAACAATGGGGGCGGTTCCCTGGGCCGCGGGAGCGGAAACCCGCAGGGGCGGCAAACATGCCCGCGAGTGCAGAAAGGCCGATCTCGGCCAAAGCCAATCTCGGCTAAGGACAAAACTCGGTCCGAAAGACTAGGGCTCTTACACAAGGGGAGGCGAAATAGAGTTATATTTTACCCTAGTTCGATTGAAGAGAGAGTCGTCTCCCGTCTTGCCATCTTCTTCCATATTTCTTCTTCTTTACATTTTTATAGTTTTAGAATTAAAGTTTCAGACTTTATTGTCAAACATTGTTCGGACACAGTTTGTGATCGACATTTGTTTCATTTGTAGGATATTCAAGTCATTAAACTGGGTTCGTTTTTTCCCTCTTTTGCATTCTCATTTTATAAATAAGTTGTCTCTTTTAATTTAATTGGTGAATTTGATATGATGATTGTTGGCTAGAACCTTTGTGATTCTAAGGTGGATAGAGATTTGTTTATGGCTTGGACTATGATGGATTAGAATGTATGTTAGATTTTGTATAGAATTGCTTGAAACCCTAACGGTTGATTTGGAATCAATCTAGGTTAGAACCTTCTAAGCTAGCAACCTCAGTTGGAATTGGGACTTACTCGATGATATTCCTTCTTGGATACATAAGTAGATAGACCATAGGTAATAGAGGTGAAAAACTCTATTTATATTGAATGTGCCAGATTAATACCTGAGTTAGGTAATTCTCGAGACTTACCCGGTAAGGGGTTGCTTAGTCCTTAGATAGAGATCCGGTTTGTACTGAATTTTGTTCTAGATGCCTTGAGACTTATCCGGTAATAGGTAGTTCAGATTGGAATTAGATGATCTTGAGATTGTACCCGGTAATAGATTATCATTGAAGAAACGTTCGTCCTTGAAGCTTTCTTACAAAAGCTTTATGAGTTATCCTTAGTCCAGTTGTCAAAAACAATGATATTGAACCCTTGAAATCTATTCTTCCATATAATTTGATATCTTGGTTTGATTTGTTTTATTAAACTGTTTTTTTGATTGAAATTGATATTCAATTAATAACACAACAAAAACCTCAAAAAATATGAATCTTCTTTCCTTTACTTTTTCTTTCCATTTATTAGTTTAGATTTACACTATCTTTGATCATTACTTGCAAATTAAGCCGCCATAGTCCTTGTGTTCGACCTTGGAATACTTACTCCACTTCATACGATCCATACACCGTGAGTTCGCTACCGGTTAGGTGATTATTTACAAGTTATAAATTTAAAATTGGGCATATAGTGTCTTGTGAACTTATGAGTCTTTATCATTATTGATACGGGTTTATAAGGTCATAAATTAGCGAACAACTTTTTGGCGTCGTTACTGGGGACTTGGTTTAATTTAATTTGCATCTATTTGATTATTTATAGTGTAGGTCTTTCTTTTGCTTTTGATCTTGTTTGCTTTATATCTTTGTATTTTCCGGGTGTGTCAAAATGGCTGTAAAAAAAACCCAAGTTGAACTTGATGAAGTTTTGGAGGAGATTCGTGTTACGAATTGTGCCTTGAAATATGAGAGATGGAAGGCAAGACAATGAGAGAAGGCTATGAATTATGAGCAGAACTCTTTGAGGAAGCTTATGGCTTTAACTTTCAAATCTGTGAACCAAGCTCACACACACCCATGGCCTCAAATGCAACCTCTACAACAACCCCCTAAGGAACAATTTGAATCGTTGTACGAACGAATGATGGGGAAATTGAACAAGCTTGAGAGCACCTTGGCTCGTAGGGAAGAGGCTCAACCGAAGAAGGTGTGCAACGAAGAAATCCGAGCATTGAGTGTCCTTCCTGTCGACCCCGAAGGTGTGCAACGAAGAAATCCGAGCATTGATATGACCCCTATGATGATATTGTTTTAGTGAATTAGCCATTGATTATCATTTTGTACTTAAACTTGATTAATGACATATGTGGGATTTGAATACTTTGTTTGAATTTTGTGTGATTTGTGAAAATTGTCTTGTCTAATTGGATTGAGTTAGAATAGTTGAAGATACATGATAAGTTCTTGAACATTGCATAGTAATGATTTAGGCAATTCAATTTCGTTCTTCTTATATATCCTGATCATACTTAGCTCCTCAAACAATGAAAAAAAGTATTGCCTCCTTTTTACCTATCCGGGAATTAGGAATGTGGCGTTTAAGGATGTGTGTTGAAAATAATTTGTGATGTGAATTGTATGAAGAAGGGTGAATGATGTGGAATGTGATGTAAAATTTTAAATGTGTTGAAAATAATTTACTTGGAGGATCCAATATTTTTAAAGGTCAAATAGAGTTAATGCTTCATATTATACAAACTATCTCTCAAATTGTTAGTTCATTCGTCTTGAACACTTGTTGCATCTTAAGATCAAACCTATTAGTTCAAAATATGAATTTCCATCATACTTCATTCCATATACATAGAAAGAGAGGGGTGAGAGGGAGGGAGAGATATACATACGGTTTGCCACTAAAAACGTGCTAAGAGGGTGTGTGCCAAAGGATGTTGACTAGTGTATAAGTCCTTTGATCAATGGTCAACTCACTCTGTCCCCTAACCGCGAGGTGAACATCCAAGCCCGTGGTGACTACGTTAGCACTGTTCACATTTTAAGTCACATTGTATGGAACATAATCTGTTATTTTGGTTTTGCCCATGTCAATATCGATAAGAGATTGTTTGCTTCCGGTTGAACATAATTTATACTTTGGATCTAGTTCTGCCCATTTTGATGGGTCTGCATAACTTAAAGATGCCTCATGTCCTGTTTTTCAATAAGCAAACACTCAACACCCTTATTGATATGAAAATAGCTAGGTAGGTCCAAGAGAAATCATACCTGCGTTTTTTGGTTCCTGGGCACAAGCTTTTTGGGATATGGAAGTAATTCAAACCACAAATGTAATTATTAACGACACATTTCCAATCTTCTCCATTGCTTTTCCTTCTTTTTTTTTTCTTTGGTTTTGTTGTTGTTTATGTTTTCGGTGTTATTGATTTTTGTTTTACATTATAATCAATATATAGGCGCGTTTGGAACTAAACAAACGTCCTTTTGTGGTTCATATTTTAAGATTGATTTATTCAACCACTTATTTTCCTTCTTTTTCGATGTCAAAACTATATTATCAACATTTGACGCTTTGACTTTTTCAAGGCTCATGACATATATCGTTGTCTATGTTATTTCTTAATTTTTAATATATATTTTCCAGGAATCTGACAAGTACATTTAATTCGTCCATATGCAAGTTCCCTCGTATATGTATATGTATCTCTCTCTCTCTCTCTCTCTCTATATATATATATATATATATATATATATATATATATATATATAGAGAGAGAGAGAGAGAGAGAGAGAGAGAGAGAGAGAGAGAGAGAGAGAGAGAGAGAGAGAGAGAGAGAGAGAGAGAGAGAGAGAGTTTAAATACTATAAAATCTAACAAATAATTAATTTACATGAAAATAATAAACACCGCTTTAGAGTTTTAATTATGGTTAATAGAGCCTTATTCCCACCATATTACCAATTTACAAGTTAGTACTTGCTCTTTAGTTTTCATGATATCGGATAACACTAGATGTTCATTACTTGGGTTTTTAATACTTGTAACGGTCGTTAGCACTAATTAACGACCATTAGCACATTTGTTTACGCCGTAAAGATCATGGTAACGTTCGCTTTTCCTATCATAACAATCGTGCTAATGACCTAAATACCCTCAAGGATTCGAGTTCTCACCATTTAAATTTTTTTTAATTATATAAATATGAATCTTGTAGGCCAGTTCCCAATAATTTCAAAATCCAAATCCGGCCTCCTTGCTTCCTTCCCTTCGTCCACTTTTTCTTTCCCCTTGGTGGACGGGAGAGGTTTGTCTTGAGGTTCCGGAACTTCGGGAAGCGTTTCCGAGACTTTCTCGGCCCCATACTTGAATCTCGGCCGAGATGGATGGATCTCGGGCCGAGATGCAACATTCTATTGCAAAACTTCGGCCGGGGTAGGATGGATCTCGGCCGAGGTTTCACCTTCAATGGATCTCGGCCGAGATTTGGTCTCTGTGGCGATTTCTCGGTCGGGGTCCGAGATGGTCTCGGCCGAGATCTCGACCGAAGTTCCTCCAGATGATTTGTCTTCACCTCGAAGCGATCCGTCTGCTAAATTGACTTCTTCCACGATGTTCAGGAGCCAATATTTCTCGTCTGTATCACCTTCCCTTACTATGGTGAAGATGAGGGAAGTGTCCCTGCAATTAACATGAGAACCAGAAGTGGGTAGGAATGGTCTTCCTAGGATTAAAGGTATAGGGGAATCAACAGGTTTGTGAAGTACATAAAAAACAATGAGAACATGATACTTCCCCTAACAGTAGTTGAATGTCTTCGAGTATTCCTACTGGTTCAATTGATGATCCATCCGCAATGCGCAGTGTCATCTTTGTTGGCTTTGGTTCCCCAAGGTCATTATCCTTGCAAAGTGCAAGAGGAATCATGCTCACACTCGCACTAAGATCACACAAAGCTGTATAGGATCTATCTCTAAGTCCTACTAGGACGCAAAATGATCCAGGGTCTTTAAGCTTTTGTAGCATCTTCTTCATATGAGTCTTGATGACCTTGAATGGTTTTTTAGTGGTCATCAATTCTTCCTCCTCTCCAATGGTCTTCTTGTCAGAGAGCGTCTCCTTCAAGATTTTTCCAAATTCCGGCATTCCTGCAAGACAGTCAAGAGGCGAAATATCAATTTCTGACTTTTTAATAAACTCAATGAACCTACCAAAAGCCTCGTCAAGCATTGCTCTTGCATGAGCTCGCGGAAATGGAAGTAGAGGTGTAACGTCCGGGAATTTTATTCCGGACTGAGAGCGTTTTGTGGATCTTTCCCGAGTAATTATTTTGTTTTGAATACGTTCACGTATATCCGTATTATTATTTTCGTAAAAACGTCGGAAAATTTCCCCGAGTCAAAATAATTATGATTCCGGTTTATTCTTCAAGTTACTTTCTCCTATTTTAAATTTTTTATTATTAATTATTATTTATTTATTTATTTATTCTTTTTCTTTATTCTTTTTTCTTTCTTCGTTTTCTTCGTTCTTTTCTTTCTTTCTTTGGTTTTGTTTTGGGAGCTGCTTTCCCGCCAGCCGCCGCCTAGCTCCCTACCTCTGCGTACCACCTTCCCTCTCCTCCACTCTCTTTTCTCCTGCACTGTCTCCCTAGCCTGTTGAACCTTATCCCCGACCCCTCGGCCCTGCAACTTACCTCCCTACCCCATCCCTCTCTTCTTCATCTCTCTCCCACACTCAAGGACAGCCTTCCCTTCCTCTCATCTTTCCCCATCGTCTCCCTCCTCCCGGCCGGAACCCCTCGTCCCTCCCCTGCGTCCAGGCACCCTCGAGCACCGGAGAGCCACCACCACCCTGGAGCAGGCCCTTTCGAACTCGCCAGAGAACCACCACCTTCACTCACAGGAGGGCAGCCTCCATCTCCGGGGACGACTTGGCCGGTCGAAGCCAAAGAGCCCACCGAGCCATGTCGGAGTCGCCTTCCTCAGCTCTGCCTCGCCCTCGCCGTGCCCTGCCTGCACGAGCCCAGCCGGAGCCGCCGACGCCCGGCCACCCCTCCTTTCGCCTCGCCCCTCTTCTTCCCTCGGCCGAGCTTCTCTGTGCACCCCTCCCCTTCGTTGTCCTCGCCGGAGCTAGAGGCCGGCCGCTACCCCTTACAGCCGTCAGCGGAGCCGCCTTCCTCCCGGCCGGAGCCCTGCCGCGCCTACATCCTCCCTGCCGCCGCGGTCCTGGAACAACCCTTTTTGGCTATTTAAATCGGGCCCCCTCTTATTTGGTATAATTGTATTTCGGCCCCCTCAATTTTGTGTTAATTGTAGTTTGTACCCAGGGTTTTGGTTATTACAGTTTTGACCCAGATTTCTGGTTGTTGCATTTATACCCTTTGTTGGGTTTTTTGTCGGAAATTGCCCCAAGGTTTTAATTACGGTTGATGACCCATATGTTTGGAAAATGTATACTTGCCCCGGAAAATGTGTTAGCGGTTTTTAACCTCGGATTTTATAAACGAGTTTTATCTTAGGTTTTTATATATACCATATTTTATGATCAATTTAGCGTATGAGCTAAATTGTGTAGTTTTGATGCTAGGTTCCGAAGCCCGATAAAGGCCACGAATCCATATCGACATTCATAGATCGTCTTCCATCCTTTGACGTCCCGTGAGTACCCTCTCCCTCGAGCTAATAATCTTATCTCGATCTAGTTATGTTTAGTAGTATCATGATAGGTTGGATTTAGCATAACTTAGAAGGAATGCTAGGTAGTGGCTTTTGGGACCTTAGGAGAGTGTGATGAGCGTGTTAGACCTCGTTGGCTTTTACGTCGTTTTTTACTGTGATTATGATAGATTCTAGGATGTGGTCCTAGAATGTGAGTCAATTGATCCTGCGTAGATCATTTGTGTAGAAGTCCTAGACTTCTTGAGTTGAGCGGGTTTTTATGATATCTTGTTGTGAGCAGGTTGTATACTTCTTCCAAAGGGAAGCGAGAGCGTTGTGTGAGTTAGCGTTTGGGACGAGGTAAGTCTCCGGACTTACTTAGCTCGTATTTTTCGTATTAGCATTGATGTGTGCTTGGTGGTGTGTGTTTATGTTCTTGTTATAACATCTAAACCGGTAAATAGGACCACCGACCTTATATTATTGTATGGCCCAAGTGTATGATAACGGGCGGTGACAATCTACCTGACTCGGCGTTAGTCTAGGAGATTCTCGGCGACTAGCCCGGCGGGTGATATGGTCGGGTGCATCCGTACCATTCTTTGCCGGTAAGTAGGGACCGAGACGAGACCACGGTGATCTCGTGTCACAACAGAAGTTGAATTAGAACGGGATATGACCTAATAATAAAAAGATAATAAACCGGACTTGTGTGAATTATGTTTTGTGTTATACATGTGTTTGTGCCTTCACCGCTTTTCTAATGCCTAGAATATTAGCAAACGGTTTTAAACCATTTGTGTAGATGACTTGCAGGTTAGGGATGCCGCCGAGTGAGGCGGAGGAGTGGACAGCTGGGGTCTCCGTACATTATAGGACGGGGATGTTTTTGGGTTATGTTTTCGTATTGTGGTTTATGTTGTATGGTTTAAGTTTCGTATTAGAGTTGTGTGTTTTGAGGACTCGGCTGAGTTTCCAAGTTGTAGTTTCTTACTTTTCGGTTTCCGCATACATTATAAACGTTTTGAGTTTTCGCCTTTATTTGTGCCTTGTTGGAAGGTCCGGTGAAATTGTTGTCAAGCTAAGGGTCGGGACCCATTGTGAGGTCTCGCCCGTAGCATCCCGAGTCCCGCGGATTTGGGGTGTTACAGGAGGCTTGTACGCGGGCGGTGGAATGTATTTCCCTTCCTTATTAGGCTTTTTCTCAACATTCTTTGACTTTTCTTCATGAGAAGGGGATCTCGAACGAGATGGATAAATCTCGGGCTGAGATTTAGCCTCTGCAGCGAAATCTCGGTCGACACCTTGAGTGATCTCGGCCGAGATTTCCTCACAAGGGGCCGAGATTCTTCTTTTCTCGTGCAACTCGTCCTCCTTCAGCTCATCTTTAGTTGTGACAATCAGAATCTATCCTCTCGGGTTCTCCTCGGTCTTCCCAAGAAGCCTTCCAAGATATTTAGGAGTTTCTTCAGCCTTTTGGAACACTTGAGTCTCCAAAACTTTTTGAGCTTTGGTGAAACCAGTGACAGAACTCTCGAGTTTATTCAACCTCGCCATAAGTTGCTCAAATATAACCTCAAATCGATCTTTCGGCTGAGGTTTCTCAGCTGACTTGGATGATGTAACTGCACAACTATAAGATGGTTGAGGGTTCAAAGCACCCTCAGGACTAGAATATGAAAAGCCTGGATGATTATGGTTATGCCTAAAATTATTTCCTTGGTAATTTCTGTTGAAGTTATTGCCATAACTTCTTTGATTTTGGTATCCTCCTTAGAAATTACCTCTTTTCACATAATTAGCATCCTCTTCTTTGGATGCTACCTGCACTTCAACTTGTTGGATTTCCATATTAGATTCAAATAATTCCTTCAAAGATTTAATTTCATTATGTAAGGAATCTAACCTTGCATCATTAAGCGTTTCTCGGTTTACCTCATACACTCCCGGTCTTATCTTCTTCTCTTCATCCTTCTTGTGAGAGTATTTCTACATAACTAAGGCTTGCTTCTCTATAAAATCCCAAGCCTCATCTTCTTCTTTATCCATAAAAGTACCTCTAGAAAGTGACTACAACTTAAATTGAGTGTCCTCATCAAGTCCCTAAAAGTAGATCTCTAGCAACTCAATTTTAGGGATCCCATGATGTGGACAATCAAACAACAAGTCATTAAATCTCTCCCAAGACTTAAATGGAATCTCCTTATCCTTCATGGTGAAGACATTTATTTTTCTCCTAAGTTTTGTAGTCTTGGAAGGTGGGAAGAATTTTGTCAGAAACTCCGTGGTCATCTCTTCCTAAGTGTCAATCCGTCCATATGGTATTGTTTGATACCAAGCTAGAGCTTTATCCCTGAGAGGAAAAAAAAACCTCTTAGCTTGTGATTATTACCTTCCATATAGGGAGGTCTCACCGTATCCATGAGAATCTCATAGTTCATCAAGTGTTGATAAGGAGATTCTGAATCCATCCCTCCAAATTGATGATGGCGAATCATTTGGAGTACATGCGGTCGCAACTCATGCTCATGGGTTGTTGGATCTCCAAGGTTGAGTCCAGGACAGTTAATCCTTCGGGCAGGATCCATGCATTGTCCAAGTGTTTGTGGATGATCCACAATAGGCTCAAAACGGATAGGCCGGAGAGGTGCAGGTAGAGGTGGTGGTAGTGGAGCACGTGGAGCAAGATGTGAGATGACGCGAGGTGCGTCATCTTGAATATCCAGTTGCACGACTTCCACGGGTTGTGGAGCTACTCTTTCTTCGTTTCTAGCACGAAGCATCTCTCTCATCTCACTCTAAGCTCCGCTATTTCACGTGCGGTAGCTGCCTCTCTCTCTTGCTGCAACTTTCTCGGTTGCTAGCTCTTCATTAGCGGCTCTAATCTCCACTTCATAATCCCTTGCTTGAGACATCCTAGACTCCTTCCAAGCTATAAGTCTTCTCCTTAGTGTTTTCTCAGATTCGGGATCAAAAGGAACTAGTTCTCTTGAACTCCGAGTCCTTTGCATACACCGTTAAAAATACCTAGTGTCCTGAAAATATCAAAGACAAAATGACAAGCGAGATCAAAAGTAACAAGAAAGACCTATACTATAATTAATCAAAAACAAAATCAACTAAATAGTCCCCGACAACGGCGCTAAAAAACTCTATTCATTGGTTTTACACACCTATAAATATCAAAAGAGATAGATATCCACAGGATAACAAAACGACGAGCCTGCTTTAAATTTATATTCCGAATATGTACTCAATGAAATGAACCCAAAATGTGTGGATCGGATGCAACAAAGATCAAGTATTCCGGAGTCGGTCTTTAGGGGACTAAATAAATGACTATGCAATTGATCAAGAATAGTAAAGACCTAAAATAAGAAAGGGATTGGAAAAGATAAGGAAAGAAGGCGCAAAAAGGTTTTGAAGGTTTAAAGAACTCGCAATCAATTGTCGCTTATTGATTGAAAGTCAAAACAAACAAATAAATATCAAATAAGGAAATCATGCAAATTCCAGGGATTCAAGATCATTATTTATACATATGGACTCATGATATAATGAAATCACATGTGGCATATAATAGAATGTAACGCTTTGGATGAATGTTTATTTAAACTATGCTCTTTCACAATGGTGAATCAAGAACACAAAGTTCCGCAAACTAAAATCTATAGCTTTCAAGATAATACAGGGAGAAATGATAAACAAACCTCATTCTTTCAATCAAGGAATCACAATAACCCTTTACAGTTACGTCTCATGAATTATTGCCTCAAAGGAAGGAATAACGGCACACTCAATCTAATAAAGGCTAAACCTCTATTACCTAGGAACAAGTTCTCTTATGTATCTAAATTGGAATATCTCAGTTACGACTCAATTCCTACTTAGGTTAAGGTGGTTTAGATCTAATCTAAACCTGTAAAGACCGAACCCTTCCATAGGATTTAAAGCGATTTACACAAACTAGAAATAAGAACAATTCAATCCATCATAGTCCAAGGTATAAACAAATCTCTATCTACCTTGAAACCACATAAGGTTTTTAGCCACTAAATCTCATGGCTAATCCTGAATTCGATTTGAAATGGGAAATCAACAAAACTAAAAAGGAAAAAGGGATTAAGAAAGTACCCAACTTTACTGAATCAAAACAAACTGTCTTTCAACTGCTATCTCTAACAAACTTCCAAACAAACTCCAACACTAGATCTTCCTCAAATACTAACTAACTAACAATGGTGAAAAAGAAATAAAAGAACAAACTTTCCTTCAACAATCAAACTTCCACTTTTCAAACCAAAACAATCTTCTTTTCTTCTCTTCGGTGGGCGTCCTTTTTCTGGACTTCGGAACTCTACTTTTATAACCTGAAACCCTTCGAAACTCGCAGGCTGGGCTGAAGGTCCGAAATAAAATAAGATATCGACGCTCACGGAAATATCTCAATCTGGATCTCGGCCGTGATTGGTCGATGTCGGGGCCGAGATTTCGACTTCGTAATTCAGCGTCATGGTATATCGGTCTGGGCAACCGAGATGGGACCGAGATTTTACTGCAGTGGCTTCCAAGCCTCCAGTCAAGGACCGAGATTTGTGAATCTCGTCCAAGATTCTTCTCGCCCTCGGGCACTTTCCCTCGGTTGTTCCTAAAGTGTAGTTCTCTCCTCTTCGGTGCTTGTATGGCAGCTCATATGCGTCCACTCCGAGGCTTAGTACTCAAATGCATCGTTTTAGCTCCAAAACACGCCAAAGTACCTACAAAGTAACCAAAAGCGCGTGTAGACCTCTATACATGCAAAGTAACACTAAAAAACATAAAAGACACAAACTATGGCTATAACATACATGCAGAAAGGGAAAAACAACCTATATGATCAACTAAACTATGTCGATAAATCATGTTATTTGTTCGCTGATTTTACACCCCTATAAACCTTTATAAATAATGATAAAGACCTATAAGTTAGTAAAACAAGGAAGGGATAGTTTGATATTTATAACCTGTAATAATTCCCTAAATAGCAACGAACACACAGTGTATGGGTCAATCACAGTAAAGGTAAGTATTCCAGGGTCGATCGTAGGGACTGGGAGGATTAATATGCAACAATGATTATAAATAGAATAGATCTCAATTAAAGACAAGGGGTTGGAAAAGATAAGGGAAAGAAATCAAAAAGGTTTTAAAAGGGTTTTAATGACTCGCAATCAATTGTCACTATTGATTGAAAGTCAAAACAAACAAACAAAAAGGGAAAACAAAGATAATCAAGTTAAAGGAAAGAAAATGGATTCCAAGGGTTCAACATCATTGTTTATACATATAGATTCAAGAAGACTCATAAAGATATATGGTAGAAAAGCCACAGGGATGAACGTTTCTAGGCTGACAGTCTATTACCGGGTAAGTCTCAAGACTATCTAGTTCCAAACCAAATACCTATTACCGGGTAAGTCTCAAGGTAGAGATGTAGGAAGTTCTAAACAAACCAGACTACAAACTAAGGGAAACGCAAACCATTACCGGGTAAGTCTCAGGTATTACCCTACTTAGCAAGGAATCTAAGCACATTCAACCAATAAAGGATAAACCTTTATTACCTATGATCAGTGTCTCATGTATCTATGAAGGAATATCACCGGGTAAGTCTCAATTCCAACTTAGGTTACTAGCTAGAAGGATTCTAACTAGATTCAAGTTCAAGCCAACCATTAGGATTTCTAGCAATTCAAAGCCAAAGCAAATCACAATCTAAACCATCATAATCAAAGGCATAAACAAATCCTTTCCAACCTTGGAACCACAAGGTTCTAGCCAATAACAATCATATCAAAGAAAGACAAATAAATAAATAACAAAGATGAATAAAAAGAATTTAACTTCAATAAATGGAAAACTCCAATCTTGACAAATCTCGAATCCAACAAGGTCTTCCAAACAAACCTCAAGCAAAAGTATGAATCTTGAACTAAACTAAGAAGAAATATGGGGAAGAAGAAGAGAAGGGAAGAGAGACGGCTAGCCCTCTAGGGCAAGCTCTGGGCGACTCCCAGCACAAAAAACGGACCCTTAGAAATAACATAGAGCTTCCCTTTTATAGACACAACCTTCCAAAGGATGGGCTGGGCCAAAACCGATCCAAAAATAAGATAAAATCGCCGAACAAGAAATCTCGGGCAAAAATCTCGGCCAACAATCTCGGTCAAAAAAATCTCGGTCAAAAATCTCGGCCGAGATCGGGACCGAGATTTCACAACAGAAACTTTCAACTCGACCGAAATTATGCATCTCGGCCCGAGATCAATGGATCTCGGCCGAGATCAGGCCATCTCGGCCCGAGATTAGGCCTATCTCGGTCTGGTCAGACCGAGATCAAGGCCGAGATGCCATCCCTTCTTTCCTTTGTGTCTTTAGCTCAATTCCTAGCCCTTTCCCGTGCACGTATGCTTGCTCCAATGCGTCCACTTCGAGGCTTGATCCTCAAATACGTCGTTTTAGCTCCCAAATGTGCCAAATCACCTACAAAGCCACAAATAGCGTGTGTAGACATCTATTCTTGCAAAGTAGAACTAAACAAGCATAAATGGCACAAACTATGGCCAAAACATGAATGCGGAAAGGGGAAATCTAACTAAATGCATGAGTAAAACAGGTCGATAAATCATGTTATCAAAATAGCCCGTACTTATCCCTGCTTGTCCTCAAGTAAGTAGTAAATCTAAGGTAAGGATAATCATAGCTAAAGATATATTTCAATCAAGATCAAATGAAATAGGCATAAAAAGGATAATCATACTTTACAAGAATTTCATATTCATCATCAAAATTACTAATATCTAATATTCATGAGAAAATCAAGTTTAAGCATGCCCAGTCAAATACATGTATACATAGATCAAAAGGACTTAGCAAATAAAGGCCAAGAAACGTGATTAGGATAGGATGTTCTTTTAGGTCATGTGGTGCTAATCTGGGAAGAAGAAACAACACAGGTCATATTTTCAACTCAACATTCACCACCCTTTCATAATATGCAGATTTTCTTCTTTTCGTTTCTTTTCTTTCTTTTTCCTGAGTGAAAGACATTGGTGCACAGTAGCCGAAACCTTGGTGTTCAGTTTCCTTCTCGTATCTCACACTAAAATGCACATACCAAATCAACTCTAAGGGAATGTTTTTAAAACCAATCAGACTTTGGCAAGGCACAAATACTCGACTATGTGAATGGTACCGAGTTAACCATCTTTCATAGCCAACATTCCCTTACAAGCTTTCCTTTTCTTCATCACATCACATTTCACATCCTTCAAACTTCTTCAAACAATTCACAACACAACATTTTCAGCTCACACCTTCAAACTAAACATTCCTAATTCCCGGATAGGAGACAAGAGATTCAATGTTTGAGGGGCTAAGCATGATAAAGATAGAAGAAGAATGAAGTCGAAATGCCTAAATCATCCCTATGCAATGTATAAGAACTTATCATGAAGCTTCAACTATCCAAACTCAATCCAACTAGACAAGGCAATTTTCATAATTCACACAAAATTCAAGCAAAGTATTCAAATCCCAAATATGCCATAATTAAAATTGAGCTCAAAATAGCATATCAAAGGTTAATTCACTTACACAATATCATCATAGGGGTCATGTCATTCCTAGAAGCACCATTTTTTTATGCATGTTAAAAGGAAACGTGTGAGAAGAAAAGAAACATGCTAAAAGACTGCGGGTATCCACCCCATACTTAAAACTCACATTGTCCCCAATGTGAAGGATAAATAGAAGTGAAAAAGAATACTCACAATGTAAAAATCAGCGATATGCACATTTAAATGGAAGTGGTAGTGAAAACAAGCGGTTGTGCAATCTCCTTCAAGCAACTATTCTTCATTACCTAAAAACTTGAAAAGACAAGACACCAAACGCGCAGAAACGCAAAAGCAAAAGGCAAAAACAAAAACAAAAGCAAGAAAGGGAAAACTCATACTCGGGTTGCCTCCCGAGAAGCGCTTGATTTAAGGTCTCTAGCCGGACCCAATTCCGTGGTTGTGTTAGCTCACATCAAAAAACTTGGACTGCTCATCCAGTCCTTTCAACCACTCTTCACAGGACCCATAGATTTTCTTCTTGAGAACTCTCTTCATGTCCTGTTGGAAGATTCTCGCTCTTCCTAGCATTGGAGGGTGGTATGGGATAGTCTTTGTAACACTCCAAATCCGCGGGACTCGGGGTGCTACTGGGCGAGACCTCACAATGGGTCCCGACCCTTAGCCTGACAACAATTTCACCGGACCTTCCAACATGGCACAAATAAAGGTGAAAACTCAAATATGTTTTTAAAGTATGCGGAAATCGAAATGTAAGAACTACAACTTGGAAACTCAGCCGAGTCCTCAAAACAACATAGTTAGATACGAATTCTAAACATACGACAATATCCATAAGTGAGAACATGAAATATGACTCAAAACGTCCCCGTCCTATAATGTACGGAGACCCCGGCTGTCAACTCCTCCACCTCACTCGGCGGCATCCCTAACCTGCAAGTCAACTACATAACGGTTTGAAACCGTTAGCTCATATTCTAGATATTAGGAAAGAGGTGAAGGCATAAACACATCCATAACACAAAACATAAATCACACAAGTCCGGTTCCTTATCTTTTATTATTAAGTCGTATTCCATTCTAATTCAACTTCTTTTGTCACACGAGACACCAATGGTCTCGCCTCGGTCCCCACCTACCGGCAAGAAATGATGCGAATGCATCCGCCCATCTAACCCGCCGGCTAGTTGCCGAGAATCCCCTAGACCTCACTATGGGCTACGCAGTATTGTCACCGCCCGTTCTCATACACTTGGGCCAATATAAACATATAGGGTCGGTGGTCCTAATTACCGTTTTAAAAGTTATAACATAACATAAACGCACACCACCAAACACACAGCAATACTAATACATAAAATACGAGCCAAGTAAGTCTGGAGACTTACCTCGTCCCAAACGCTAACTCACACAACGCTCACGCTTCCCTTGGGAAGAAGTACTCAACCTGTTCACAACAAGGTATCCATAAAAACCCGCTCAACTCGAGAAGTCTAGAACTTCTACACAAATGATCTACGCAGGATCCTTTGACTCACACATACCATACTATCCCTTTTCATGACTAGAACAATCAAAATCCTCAAACAACAATTCATAGGTTCTATACAATATTCCAAAGGTGTCTTCATGCACACACCAATTCCTATACTTAGCCAAATTTATCCTTAACATTCATCCTTAGTCATTTCCGTCCATATTCTATGTCAACAAATTTTATATCCCTTAAATAAATACTAAGATATCCAACCCTATAAATCTTAATCACTTAAACTTAACCTACACAAATTAGTCTCCAAATGTCAACAAGCTACTAAATTCACTAGTATCCTAAAAATATAAACTTGGGTTACTTTAAGTAATTATCCAATTCCGGGCATTTTCTACAGCATTAGAATGTTTTGGTCACAAACTGTAACTATAAAGTTGGGCCATTTTCTGTAATTTTCCAGTCATGGGCATATTTGCAAATTCTAGAAATATGGATCATAAACGCAAATAGAAAGTATGGGGTCGAAACTGTAATTATACCCAAAAGTTGGTCAACCAGCGTTGACTAGGATTAGGGCTCGAAGGAGGCCGCAGCGGCGGCATGGGGCTCGTCCGGGTGGTCTAGTGCACGGCGGTCGGCGGCGATCACGGATCCAAGGTCTCCGGTGAAGGGCGAGCATGGTGGCGGTTCCAATTTCCCGAATGGCCTACCGAGCAGTTATTTCCCGACGAAGACGAAGACATGGATCGGGGCATTTTTCGCTAGTTGTTTCCGGCAAAAGGAGGTGGCGGCTGCGGACGACGGCACCGGATCTGGGCTCACCAGATCGAGAGGAAGACGAAGACCTCTGACGGTGGTCGATTGACCCTCAAGGCTCGTCGGGTCTGGTTCTCGGGCTAGGACTCGTCATGCGTTAAGAGCTCGATTAGGTATGTGGTGGCTCGATTGGTTCAAGGCTAGGTCCGGCTCAGCGCGACGGGACGACGTTGTCCAGGTGGTGGCGGTGCTGCTGGTGGCCGGAAGACTAGCGGCCGGTGGGAGAAAGGTTAGAGTTAGGGTTAGAGTTTAGAGTTTAGGGATGATGAATAGTAATCCGGAAATTGTGTTACGGTTTTTAAACTTTACGAGTCAATCCAAATTTCGAAATTTTTTTTTTTCCTGATGTTAAAAATTCGGGTTATTACATCAGTACTCCCTTAGAAAAAGTTTCGTCCCGAAACTTAAAAATATAACAAGAACAACGAAAAAGACCCCATGACGGCATAAGTATGAACTTAAGTATCTAATGGTTTCTATTGGAGTTTCCTCTCGTTTCGCCAACATTGTTCCAAAAGCTTATGTTATTACATCTATACCCTCTTATCGTAAATTCGGTTGAACACGTGTATATTCAATTGAGCTCAGTCCACTCGTGTTGAATTCCGGAAATGAAATTTCCAGGTATTACATCAATTCCTCCTTAAAGTAAGCTTCGTACCGAAACTTAAGGTACACGATGGTCATCCAACTAAATCTAAAATCTCGCGGTATACTTAAAGACTATCCAAGGAGGTGATATCACTCCTTTCGCCAATCATATAAGTACATCTTAACTAAGGCCGAAACTTCTCTAACACGTAAATAGATAACCACTTGAGCATAAAAACACATAAGCATTCAAATAACTACACACATAAGCACATAAACAAATAAGCACTCTATGCAAGATCTAAGTAATTGTTAACCTAGAAGTCAATATTAGATTAATGTAACCCTACAAATCATCTCTTCTTATTCTCCCAGCAATCTACCATGTGGTCTTGTTCTTTTCACTTCTAGACCGATATTCAACAACATCAGGTTATGTTTCTACCACAATTGCCTCGGATCTTACTCTAACATGATTATCCGATACTTCCTCGAGATGACTCAATTCCTTGCATAAACCAATATCCATCCACGTGCAGGAGGTCCATATCCACTCTCTCAATTAACACAATGAGCAACAAAACAAGCATTCACACACGGGGTGGTAGATCATCATATCGATAAGTTTCCCAAATATAATACATCCAATACCCCAAATTGGGAAGACTCTCGATCATTTATGAACATAGATCCTTAGCTCCAAATTTCCCCATCAGTTATCCCAACATCAAATCTAACATCTTGAAAGAATGTCTAACTTATGTTGATAAATGGAAGTTATCCAACTACGAAATCTTGCATCATCCCATACCCACTCATTATGGCATTGTAAATTCGTCTCCGCTAGCAACATATGACCCCTCTGTCCTTATCAATTGCATATTGCCCTTCTTTGGGAGGCAATCCACTTGATCACATTTCTTTACATGGCAAGGTCATACAACCATGTCAACCAATCAAATTTCACCAATTACTATGGACAGACACATTACCAGACCTAGTAACAACACCCATGTCCATTATATGATTCCAAGTACTCTACTTTTCCAACTAGTAACAAAATTAATTTGATATCCTTCTATGATCCCTTTCGCATCCACCGTGGTGACAACACCCTATTGAGTTATCGACCTCTTTCCCAACAGTCGGATTTTCTTCACCTCTAAGAGTAAACCTTTCAATGTCTTATACATCTCATCGGCACCACGATATATACCCATATGTCGCGATTTTAACCTGGCATATGTTCTCTCATCTCAATGTCTATCGGTGCCCGTCCCAAGTATTTGCATCTTATACCTTATCCGTTTAAGTAAGTTTAACCCAACCTATCAAACAATGAAAAAATGTCTACAACTGAACTCCCACACCCTGTATTCAACCACAACCACCAGCTTGACAAGTTGAACACTGGGCGACATATCTAGCCACATCCAGCTTCAAGCCACCCCACCAATAGGAACATCTCAGATCTCGGTACATCTTACAAGCACTTGGATGTACAGAGTAAGGTGTAGCATGGGCCTCCTGTAAAATCCTTTGTCTCAACTCCTCGTCTAGCGATACACATATACCCCTGGCGTCTCATCACCCTATCAACTTCAATCACAACCCGTGGAGCATCACCTCGGGTCATCCTACCCCGGATCCTAGCCAATGTTGGACAACGCTTCTGCTTCTGTCGGATCTCGTCCACCAGATCAGCTAATAACTCTAATGTAAACAGATGTCTGTCAGTATCCGGAAACTGTATCTCAACCTCTAATCTCGCCTCCGTGGTAATCGTCACGGTCCTCCAGCTAATGTCTAACACGGCTCGATGGCGGTCAATCCAATCTATCCCAAGGGTGACTTCTTCATGCACTAAGTGCATGACAAAGAAGTCGGCCAACCACTCTCGGTTTCCCAAACAAATGGGACAACCGCGTACCTCTCGGGTACCCCTAACCTTACCTCTATCGGGTAACCCTACAATGAAGGGTCTCCCCTCTAACGTAGCTAAGGGCGACCTAGCTACACAATCATCGGATAAAAGAGTGCATGGCACCCGTATTAAACAAAACTCGGACAGAAAAGCGGTGAATCTAAATGGTACCTGGGGCTGCCGGCGTTGGAGGATCAACGGCGCTCCTCAACTCAAATACCCTGGCCTGTGTGCCTCTGGTGTCCTGGGTACCTCCACTACGCCCTCTACCTCGGCCCTGCCCTTGAGCTGATCCATGAGTACGGGCCTGACCCTGACTTTGGCCCCTCAGCTGAGAGCCCTGTGCCTGATACTGAGGCGGCCTCTGACTGCCCCTGCTATACCAGCAGGCGAAGAACCCTGCTGTGATTGGGACTTGCCCTGACGGCAAAAAGCAGCTCGGTGACCCATCTGACCACAAGTGAAACAAGCCACGGGTGGCTTCCTACAAGCCGGCCTCAGGTGTCCAAACTCTCCACAACTATAGCATTGGCGTCCCCCGTCTGATGCCTGTCTCGACGTCTGAGGACCAGAACGTCCCGGGGTCTGGCTACGTCCCTGACCTGCTACTCCGGCCCCTGTACCTGCTGGTATTGTCCTCTGTCTCTTGTCCGGTCCCTCGGACTGTGCTGCTCTCCTAGACCCAGGGCGGTCTCTCTCATAGGCCGAAGCCCGATCCTGGTACTCCGCCAGGGAGTCGCAACAAAATCCCGTAAGGTAAGCACGGGTGGACTCACTCAGTCTCCTGGAAAAGAGATAGACATGCTGGTCCGCTAGAGGTGTTGCGGGTCCCAGCAAGGTTAACTCCGTCCGGGATCGTCTAATCACCTCAATGACGGGGACATCCTCGAATCCCGCCTCTAGGAAGTCCTGGACTCTGTCCCTCCTCTGTGAAGCTGGGCAAAAGGTCTCTCTAACGAGGCTTAGTAGCTGATCCATCCTGGTCACACTGCCTCTAACTATCCTCCACCAATACTAGGCCTGCTCTCGGAATAAGGTCTGGACCATCTCAACCTGCCTCTCCTCTGGGCAACGGATCGCCTCTAAAGCTGACTCTACATGCCCAATCTAGTGCTCGACCTCCACTACCGGAGCCTCTGCAGCTGGTGCACCCACAACTGGTGGGTCTGCAACGGGGATGCGTCCCCGACCTCTACCTCTCGTACCTAGAGGTCTTCCTACTCGTCCCCGCCCTCTTGGGGCGGTAGGGGGAAGTGGTGGTCTACCCCTGGCGGGTCCCACATAAGCGGTAGCTCTCGTACGTGCCATCCGATTTCGTATGACGTTTACTTAAGTATAAATGCGTAGGTACTACTTATAATCCGGTATAATAAACTTCTTAAAGCATAAAGGTAACATGATCATAATACACATCCAAGGCATGCAAGCCCAAACATCCTAAGGTCGCATACATAGCTAGGTACGTACAATATCCACAAACATCCTAAGGTCATATATATATAACTATATATACCTATTTCTAATCCAGAGATCTATGTCGCCGAGGTTTCCGGAAGGCGTGGTGGTCCCGTACATTCTAACCCAAACCCGACTCATGCATATGATTTTGAAAACGAAAAGTCAAAACCCGTGTGGGTTCTGTTTTATACCTCATTCGGCCTTTAAAAGATTGCGAGTGCCATTGTTGTCAACCTAGGGCTCTGATACCACTTTTGTAACACCCCAAATCCGCGGGACTCGGGGTGCTACTGGGTGAGACCTCACAATGGGTCCCGACCCTTAGCCTGACAACAATTTCACCGGACCTTCCAACATGGCACAAATAAAGGCGAAAACTCAAATATGTTTTTAAAGTATGCGGAAATCGAAATGTAAGAACTACAACTTGGAAACTCAGCCGAGTCCTCAAAACAACATAGTTAAATACGAATTCTAAACATACGACAATATCCATAAGTGAGAACATGATATATGACTCAAAACGACCCCGTCCTATAATGTACGGAGACCCCGGCTGTCCACTCCTCCACCTCCCTCGGCGGCATCCCTAACCTGCAAGTCAACTACATAACGGTTTTAAACCGTTAACTCATATTCTAGATATTAGGAAAGAGGTGAAGGCATAAACACATCCATAACACAAAACATAAATCACACAAGTCCGGTTCCTTATCTTTTATTATTAAGTCGTATTCCATTCTAATTCAACTTCTTTTGTCACACGAGACACCAATGGTCTCGCCTCGGTCCCCACTTACCGGCAAGAAACGATGCGAATGCATCCGCCCATCTAACCCGCCGGCTAGTCGCCGAGAATCCCCTAGACCTCACTATGGGCTACGCAGTATTGTCACCGCCCGTTCTCATACACTTGGGCCAATATAAACATATAGGGTCGGTGGTCCTAATTACCGTTTTAAAAGTTATAACATAACATAAACACACAACAATACTAATACATAAAATACGAGCCAAGTAAGTCTAGAGACTTACCTCATCCCAAACGCTAACTCACACAACGCTCACGCTTCCCTTGGGAAGAAGTACTCAACCTGTTCACAACAAGGTATCCATAAAAACCCGCTCAACTCGAGAAGTCCAAAACTTCTACACAAATGATCTACGCAGGATCCTTTGACTCACACATACCATACTATCCCTTTTCATGACTAGAACAATCAAAATCCTCAAACAACAATTCATAGGTTCTATACAATATTCCAAAGGTGTCTTCATGCACACACCAATTCCTATACTTAGCCAAATTTATCCTTAACATTCATCCTTAGTCATTTCCGTCCAAATTCTATGTCAACAGATTTTATATCCCTTAAATAAATACTAAGATATCCAACCCTATAAATCTTAATCACTTAAACTCAACCTACACAAATTAGTCTCCAAATGTCAACAAGCTACTAAATTCACAATCCTATAAACATGGGTAGTATCCTAAAATTATAAAACTTGGGTTACTTTAAGTAATTATCCAATTCCGGGCATTTTCTGCAACATTAGAAAGTTTTGGTCACAAACTGTAAATATAAAGTTGGGCCGTTTTCTATAATTTTCCAGTCATGGGCATATTTGCAAATTCTAGAAATATGGATCATAAACGCAAATAGAAAGTATGGGGTCGAAACTGTAATTATACCGAAAAGTTGGTCAACCCGCGTTGACTAGGGTTAGGGCTCGAAGGAGGCCGCAACGGCGGCATGGGGCTCGTCCGGGTGGTCTAGTGCATGGCGGTCGGCGGCGATCACGGATCCAAGGTCTCCGGTGAAGGGCGAGCATGGTGGCGATTCCAATTTCCCGAATGGCCTACCGAGCAGTTATTTCCCGGCGAAGACGAAGACATGTATCGGGGCATTTTTCGCGAGTTGTTTCCGGCGAAAGGAGGTGGCGGCTGCGGACGACGGCACCGGATCTGGGCTCACCAGATCGAGAGGAAGACGAAGACCTCTGACGGTGGTCCGATTGACCCTCAGGGCTCGTCGGGTCTGGTTCTCGGGCTAGGACTCGTCTTATGTTAAGAGCTCTATTAGGTATGTGGTAGCTCGATTGGTTCCAGGCTAGGTCCGGCACAGCGCGACGGGACGACGTTGTCCAGGTGGTGGCGGTGCTGCTGGTGGCCGGAAGACTAGCGGCCGGTGGGAGAAAGGTTAGGGTTAGGGTTAGAGTTTAGAGTTTAGGGATGATGAATAGTAATCCGGAAATTGTGTTACGGTTTTTAAACTTTATGAGTCAATCCAAATTTCGATTTATTTATTTATTAATTTTTATTTTTTTTCCTGATGTTAAAAATTCGGGTTATTACAGTCTTGTGGGTTACCCCATACTTATTTGAAAACTTCCCTTGATGAGGAAGAAGCTTCAATATGACCTTGGGAGGTTCCTTTGGCACTGCCCTCCAGCTTTTAGGCGTAGCTCGAGTAAGATGGAATCCACAGGGACGATTTTCTACAAATCTCGAGCAACCATGTAAGAAATCTCGGCCGATATTTGAAGGGATTAGACCGAGATTTTCCTTCTGCACAGGAATCTCGGTCGAGATAGGAATGATCTCGGCCGATATCGGGATAGGGTTGTCCGATCCGTCTTCCTCCTTCGTCAGCTCTTCATCCTCGATGCGCTCTTCCTTTGGTCGAACCTCTTCCCTGGGAGTACAGATGCTTTCAAATTTCTCCCTTGATTTCCACAATTGGCTCAACGTTCGAGGTTCTTCCCTACGAGTCAATGTACTATTAAGCTTGTCAAGCCTCTCTATAATACTTGCGCAGCAAAGACCCTGTTGTTGTTTTTCTACATATCTTTGGTAGTTCAGTTTGTCCTCTAGATAACGGATCTGCTCAAAGCTTTCCTGAATTCCTCCAAATTGGTGTACCAAAAACATTTCATACTCCAAGTCCTGCTCTAGGTAATCAATTCGCTTTCTGGTTTCCTTCAGCTAATCAAAAATTATAGGTCTGATTGTGTTGAACCTGGGAACACAAAGACAAAAGGGAAACCGAGATCAAAGGTAACAAGAAAGATCTACACTATAAATACTCAAAACACGCAAATTAAACATTCTCAGTCCCCAACAGCGCCAAAAACTTGTTCGCTGATTTTACACCCCTATAAACCTTTATCAATAATGATAAAGACCTATAAGTTAGTAAAATAAGAAAGGTATAGTTTTATATTTATAACCTGTAATAATTCCCTAAATAGCAACGAACCCACAATGTATGGGTCAATCACAGTAAAGGTAAGTATTTCAGGTTCGATCTTAGGGACTGGGAGGATTAATATGCAACAATGATTATCAATAGAATAGATCTCAATTAAAGACAAGGGGTTGGAAAAGATAAGGGAAAGAAATCAAAAATGTTCAAAAAGGGTTTTAAGGACTCGCAATCAATTGTCACTATTGATTGAAAATCAAAACAAACAAACAAAAAGGGAAAACAAAGGTAATCAAGTTAAAGGAAAGAAAATGGATTCCAATGGTTCAAGATCATTGTTTATACATGTAGATTCAGGAAGACTCATAAATATATATGGTAGAAAAGCCACAGGGATGAATGTTTCTAGGCTGACAGTCTATTACCGGGTAAGTCTCAAGACTATCTAGTTCCAAACCAACTACCTATTACCGGGTAAGCCTCAAGGTAGAGAGGTAGGAAACTCTAAACAAACCAGACTACAAACTAAGGGAAAGGCAAACCATTACCGGGTAAGTCTCACGTATTACCCAACTTAGCAAGGAATCTAAGCACATTCAACCAATAAAGGATAAACCTTTATTACCTATGATCAGTCTCTCATGTATCTATGAAGGAATATCACCGAGTACGTCTCAATTCAAACTTAGGTTACTAGCTAGAAGGATTCTAACTAGATTCAAGTTCAAGCCAACCATTAGGATTTCTAGCAATTCAAAGCCAAAACAAAGCACAATCTAAACCATCATAATCAAAGGCATAAACAAATCCTTGTCAACCATGGAACCACAAGGTTCTAGCCAATAACAATCATATCAAAGAAAGACAAATAAATAAATAACAAAGATGAATAAAAAGAACTTAACTTCAATAAATGGAAAACTCCAATCTTGACAAATCTCGAATCCAACAAGGTCTTCCAAACAAACCTCAAGCAAAAGTATGAATCTTGAACTAAACTAAGAAGAAATATGGTGAAGAAGAAGAAGAGAAGGGAAGAGATACGGCTAGCCCTCTAGGGCTAGCTTTGGGCGACTCCTAGCACAAAAAACGGACCCTTATAAATAACCTAGAGCTTCCCTTTTATAGCCAACAACCTTCCAAAGGATGAGCTGGGCCAAAACCGATCCAAAAATAAGATAAAATCGCCGAACAGGAAATCTGGGGCAAAAATCTCGGTCAAAAATCTCGGCCGAGATCGGGACCGAGATTTCACAACAGAAACTTTCAACTCGACCGAAATTATGCATCTCGGCCCGAGATCAATGGATCTCGGCCGAGATCAGGCCATCTCGGCCCGAGATCAAGGGATCTCGGCCGAGATCAGATCGAGATCAAGGCCGAGATGCCGTTCCTTCGTGTCTTTAGCTCGATTCCTAGCCCTTTCCCGTGCACGTATGCTTGCTCCAATGCGTCCACTTCGAGGCTTGATCCTCAAGTACGTCGTTGTAGCTCCAAAATGTGCCAAATCACCTAGAAAGCCACAAATAGCGTGTGTAGACATCTATTCTTGCAAAGTAGAACTAAACAAGCATAAATGGCACAAACTAAGGCCAAAACATGAATGCGGAAAGGGGAAATCTAACTAAATGCATGAGTAAAACAGGTCGATAAATCATGTTACCAAAATACCCCATACTTATCCTTGCTTGTCCTCAAGTAAGTAGTAAATCTAAGGTAGGATAACATGAATTATCTATGCAAAACAAAAACAAAAACGCGAAGTGGCTCTAAAGATGATCACCCTCAATAGTGCAAGTTTCATATCTAAAGATATATTTCAATCAAGATCAAATGAAATAGGCATAAAAAGGATAATCATACTTTACAAGAATTTGATATTCATCATCAAAATTACTAATATCTAATATTCATGAGAAAATCAAGCTTTAGCATGCCAAGTCAAATACATGTATACATAGATCAAAAGGACTTAGCAAATAAAGGCCAAGAAACGTGATTAGGGTAGGATGTTCTGTTAGGTCATGTGGTGCTAATCCGGGAAAAAGAAACAACACACGTCATCTTTTCAACTTAACATTCACCACCCTTTCATAATCTGCAGATTTTCTTCTTTTCGTTTCTTTTCTTTCTTTTTCCTGAGTGAAAGGCATTGGTGCACAGTAGCCGTAACCTTGGTTTTCAGTTTCCTTCTCGTACCTCACACCAAAATGCACATACCAAATCAACTGTAAGGGAATGTTTTTAAAACCAATCAGACTTTGGCAAGGCACAAATACTCGGCTATATGAATGGTACCGAGTTAACAATCCCTTACAAGCTTTCCTTTTCTTCATCACATCACATTTCACATCCTTCAAACTTCTTCAAACAATTCACAACACAACATTTTGAGCACACACCTTAAAACTAAACATTCCTAATTCCCGGATAGGAGACAAGAGATTTAATGTTTGAGGGGCTAAGCATGATAAAGATAGAAGAAGAATGAAGTCGAAATGCCTAAATCATCCCTATGCAATGTATAAGAACTTATCATGAAGCTTCAACTATCCAAACTCAATCCAACTAGACAAGGCAATTTTCATAATTCACACAAAATTCAAGCAAAGTATTCAAATCCCAAATATGCCATAATTAAAATTGAGCTCAAAATAGCATATCAAAGGTTAATTCACTTACACAATATCATCATAGGGGTCATGTCATTCCTAGAAGCACCATTTTTTTTTATGCATGTTAAAAGGAAACGTGTGAAAAGAAAAGAAACATGCTAAAAGACTGCGGGTATCCCACCCCATACTTACAACTCACATTGTCCCCAATGTGAAGGATAAATAGAAGTGAAAAAGAATACTCACAATGTAAAAATCAGTGATATGACACATTTAAATGGAAGTGGTAGTGAAAACAAGCGGCTGTGCAATCTCCTTCAAGCAACAATTCTTCATTACCTAAAAACTTGAAAAGACAAGACACCAAACGCACAGAAATGCAAAAGCAAAAAGCAAAAACAAAAACAAAAGCAAGAAAGGGAAAAACTCATACTCGGGTTGCCTCCCGAGAAGCGCTTGATTTAAGGTCTCTAGCCGGACCCAATTCCGTGGTTGTGTTAGCTCACATCAAAAACCTTGGACTGCTCATCCAGTCCTTTCAACCACTCTTCACAGGACCCATAAGTTTTCTTCTTGAGAACTCTCTTCATGTCTAGTTGGAAGATTCTCACTCTTCCCAATATTGGAGGGTTGTATGGGATAGTCTTGTGAAATACCCCATACTTATTTGAAAACTTCCCTTGATGAGGAAGAAGCTTCAATCTGACCTTGGGAGGTTCCTTTGGAACTGCCCTCCAGCTTTAGGCACAGCTCGAGTAAGATGGAAGCCACATGGACGATTTTCAGCAAATCTCGGGCAACCATGTAAGAAACCTCGGCCGATATTTGTAGGGATTAGGCCGAGATTTTCCTTCTGCACAGGAATCTCGGTCGAGATAGGAATGATCTCTGCCGAGATCGGGATAGGGTTGTCCGATCCTTCTTCCTCTTTCGTCAGCTCTTCATCCTCGATGCGCTCTTCCTTTGGTCGTAACTCTTCCCTTGGAGTAGATATGCTTTCAGATTTCTCCCTTGATTTCCACAGTTGGCTCAACGTTTGAGGTTCTTCCCTGCGAGTCAAGGTACTATTAAGCTTGTCAAGCCTCTCTATAATACTTGCGCAGCAAAGACCCTATTGTTTTTTTTCTACATATCTTTGGTAGTTCAGTTCGTCCTCTAGATAACGGATCTGCTCCAAGCTTTACTGACTTCCTCCAAATTGGTGTACCAAAAACATTTCATACTCCAGCTACTGCTCTAGGTAATCAATTCGCTTTCTTGTTTCCTTCAGCTAATAAAAAATTATAGGTCTCATTGTGCTGAACCTGGGGAACACAAAGACAAAAGGGAAACCGAGATCAAAGTAACAAGAAAGATCTACACTATAAATACTCAAAACACGCAAATTAAACATTCTCAGTCTCCGACAACGGCACCAAAAACTTGTTCGCTGATTTTACACCCCTATAAACTTTTATCAATAATGATAAAGACATATAAGTTAGTAAAATAAGGAAGTGATAGTTTTATATTTATAACTTCTAATAATTCCCTAAATAGCAACGAACCCACAGTGTATGGGTCAATCACAATAAATGTAAGTATTCCAGGGTCGATCTTAGGTATTGGGAGGATTAATATGCAACAATGATTATAAATAGAATAGATCTCAATTAAAGATAGGGGGTTGGAGAAGATAAGGGAAAGAAATAAAAAAGGTTTTAAAAAGGGTTTTAAGGACTCACAATCAATTGTTACTATTGATTGAAAGTCAGAACAAACAAACAAAAAGGGAAAACAAAGATAATCAAGTTAAAGGAAAGAAAATGGATTCCAAGGGTTCAAGATCATTGTTCACACATATACATTCAGGAAGACTCATAAAGATATATGGTAGAAAAGCCACAGGGATGAACGTTTCTAGGCTGACAGTCTATTACCGGGTAAGTCTCAAGACTATCTAGTTCCAAACGAACTACCTATTACCGGGTAAGTCTCAAGGTAGAGAGGTAGGAAATTCTAAACAAACCAGACTACAAACTAAGGGAAAGGCAAACCATTACCGGGTAAGTCTCAGGTATTACCCTACTTAGCAAGGAATCTAAGCACATTCAACCAATAAAGGATAAACCTTTATTACCTATGATCAGTCTCTCATGTATCTATGAAGGAATATCACCGGGTAAGTCTCAATTCCAACTTAGGTTACTAGCTAGAAGGATTCTAACTAGATTCAAGTTCAAGCCAACCATTAGGATTTCTAGCAATTCAAAGTCAAAACAAAGCACAATCTAAACCATCATAATCAAAGGCATAAACAAATCCTTGTCAACCTTGGAACCACAAGGTTCTAGCTAATAACAATCATATCAAAGAAAGACAAATAAATAAATAACAAAGATGAATAAAAAGAACTTAACTTCAATAAATGGAAAACTCCAATCTTGACAAATCTCTAATCCAACAAGGTCTTCCAAACAAACCTCAAGCAAAAGTATGAATCTTGAACTAAACTAAGAAGAAATATGGTGAAGAAGAAGAAGAGAAGGGAAGAGATACGGCTAGCCCTCTAGGGCTAGCTTTGGGCGGCTCCCGGCACAAAAAACGGACCCTTAGAAATAACCTAGAGCTTCCCTTTTATAGCCAACAACCTTCCAAAGGATGAGCTGGGCCAAAACCGATCCAAAAATAAGATAAAATCGCCGAACAGGAAATCTGGGGCAAAAATCTCGGTCAAAAATCTCGGCCGAGATCGGGACCGAGATTCAACAACAGAAACTTTCAACTCGACCAAAATTATGCATCTCGGCCCGAGATCAGGCCTTCTCGGCCCGAGATCAAGGGATCTCGGCCTAGATCAGACCGAGATCAAGGCCGAGATGCCGTTCTTTCGTGTCTTTAGCTCGATTCCTAGCCCTTTCCCGTTCACGTATGCTTTCTCCAATGCGTCCACTTTGAGACTTGATCCTCAAATACGTCGTTTTACCTCCAAATTGTGCCAAATCACCTACAAATCCACAAATAGCGTGTGTAGTCATCTATTCTTGCAAAGTAGAACTAAACAAGCATAAATGGCACAAACTATGGCCAAAACATGAATGTAGAAAGGGGAAATCTAACTAAATGCATGAGTAAAACAGGTCGATAAATCATGTTATCAAAATACCCCATGTAACGCCCGGAATTTTATTAATTTTATTACGGACTTAGAACGCCTTGTAGTTTATCCCCGTAGTCCCGAGATGCCGAGTGTCGGGATTTATTCCTAAGAAAATCCCGAGCCGACTCGTCGTTTTTCCCTTTTTTCCGCGTTCCGACCCTTCGTTCCGGGTTAAAAATAACAAAGGGTCATTTTCGACCCCTCGGTTCGTGGGGAGGGACAAGAGGTCAGCTGACCCCTTGATCCCCACACCCCTTTTCAGCCATCTTGTCTGTAACGCCCGGGAATTTTAGAAAACGAATATATCGTGTTATTTCGCTTTCCGTAAATTATTCTATGGAAAGGTTCGATAAATATTCCGAAACCGTAAAGCGTAAATTATTTTTACGAGAATGTCGGAAAATATTCCGATCCGTTACGGAGCTATCTCGGCCCGCCTACCTCGGCCGAGATCAATGCCTAAAGCGTAAATTATCTTTTTCTCTTTTCTTTTTCTTTTCCTTCTTGGAGCCATCTCGGCCCGCCTACCTCGGCCGAGATCAATGCCTAGCCTCGCGGGACGCAGCGGACACGTTTTCTTCTCTCCTCCACGCCATCCGGCCACCCGTCTAGGCCTGCACTGCCGCCCATCTAGGCCTGCAGGAGAGCAGAGCCTACAGGCCGACCCCTCGGCCGGGGGCCTGGTGTGCTGCACAATGCGGACCTCTCGGTCCGGCCTCCTCTACTACACTCATCCCTCCCTCACTTGGCACTCACTCCACACAACTCTCACTCTCTCTCCCTCAGCTCTCACCTCCTGCTTCTCTTCGTGCCCAGCAACCCCGTCCACCTCTCTCTGGATCCAGCCGTCGCCGGCCGCCACGGTGAGCAGCCACCGCTAGGGACTGCTCTCCCTTTCTCCACCTTGGTCGAGCGGCCTCACTCTCTTCTCCTCGGCCGAGACATCTCCCTACGTCCACGCTGCTCGAAGCCCGGTTAACACCACGTCGCCGCCACCAAGCCGCCGAGGAAGAGCCTTCCCGCTGCCCTAGGAGCCGCCGTCGAGCCTTGCGTCTCGGTCTCCTTTCGCCTCGGGTGAGCAGCGGCTCACGTCCACTTTCCGGCGTTGCCGTCGCCGGAGAACAGCCGCCAACGGGAGCCAGGCCACCTGCAGCACCACCGAGGGAACTCCCGCCGCCTTAGCCTCGCCGGAGAAGCATTGAAACCACCGGGATACCACTGCAGAATCTCGGCCGAGATCTTCTTAGTAATCTCGGTCGGCCACCCTCACTTTCGGTATAATTACACTTAAGCCCCTCGGAAATTAGACGAGTTTATCTTAGGTTCCGATATGCTATAGTCTACGATCAATTTAGCGTATGGGCAAAATGGCGTAGTATCATGCTAGGATCCGAAGCCCGATAAAAGCCATGACTTCGTATCGATCTATTTATGCTTAGTAGTATCATGANAAACTAAAAAACATACTTCTTTCTTTCCAGCAAAGATATTGGAGACAAAGATCAAAAAACACGCCATCTAAAAATATGGATTCGAACTCCAAACACTTCCACCGCATTGCTACCCCAAGGAGAAACCAAAAAACAACTAAAAGAGCTAAAAACCAGAACGGGATCAATCCTCTCTTCTGAGGTTGATATTCGATTGGAGGTAAATAAGGAATTCAAATGTAAATTCTCAAAACACCTATTGACCATGCTATGCTCGAAGTCAACCTCCGAGTCATCAAAACCAGTAAGTTCGAGGATAATTTGCTTCTAACAAAATCCCCATCTAACGAAGAATAAAAAAATGCGGTGTTCGATATAGGATGTGACAAATCTCCGGGACCCGATGGTATACCGGCTGGGTTTTACCAAAATACTTGCACATAGTAGGTACCGACGTCTCTAAAGCGGTAAAAGGATTCTTTAGAAGCGGGATAATGCTTAAACAAATCAACCATACTTTTATAACATTGATCCCAAAAATGGATAATCCTACAACAATCAACCATTTTAGGTCTATAAGTCTATGCAATACAATTTATAAAATTATTGCAAAAAAAATTACTAAAAGAATGGAATCCATTATGGAAAAACTCATTCACCCTCTTCAAGGAGCTTTCGTGCTAACAGATCTATCCATGATAATATTATGATTTCCCACGAAAATTTTCACTCGATATGGAAAAAGCATATGACCAAGTTAATTGGGATTTCATCATCAAAATTCTTACAAAATTCGGATTCAATGACAAATTTGTAGGAAGGATTAAGGAGTGTATCACCACAATCTCTTTCTCTGTCCTTGTTAATAACAGACCAACTGATCAATTCTTTCCTGAAAAAGGACTCAGACAAGGGGACCCTTTATCTCCTTTTCTCTTCGTTTTTGGGGAAGTCCTCACACAAATGCTACAAGATGTATTGCTCCATATCAGGACAAAAAATTAACTACGAAAAATCCGCTTTCCAAACAACAAAAAAACACAAGCGAGAACAATGTGACCCAACTAAAAAACATGTTGGGGATGTGCCATACTACAACCCTCGACAAATATCTTGGATGCCCAATTATAAATGGAAAGAGTGACAAAGGAAACCTTTGGTGAAATTAATACTAAATCAAAACAACAACTTCTTAAATGGAAAGCAAACTCTTTATTCCAAGAAGGCGGAAATACCCTCATAAAACATAATCTGGCAACCAAACCGACTTTTGTTATGCAAAGTTTCATGCTACCAAAACATAACGTGGAGGAACTCGATAAAACCTACAAAAAATTCTTCTGGAATAAAGGAGACCAACACAGACATATTATAAAATGGGATACAATATTCAAATCAAAAAAGAGTGGGTTTGGGATTGAGAAAATCTCTAACCACAAATAAAGCCTTCAAATGAAACTTTTATGGAAAATTATTGCGGAACCAACCAATATATGAGTTAAAATTATCAACAAAAAAAATACTTGAAAAACCGGAACATTCTCCATTACCAAAAGAAAGGGCCAGCTTCATGGCAAATGGAATAACCTTATGAAGCTTTAAATCTGAATTCAAAAAAGGCATCATTTGGCAAGTCGATGATGGCAAAACAATCAATTTCTGGCATGACAGTTGGATAACAATGACACCACTAACAAGACAATGAGAACTCTGCAACCATCATCGGGAAGACTTGACCCACTTGATAATCGAATGCCCCTTCACTAAACAAATAATTAATAAAGTCGATAGAACAATTTTGAATGATCTTAATAAAATAAGAATTACAAAATAAAAAAGCTCATGAAATCCTACAGAAAGTGAAAAACAAAATTGGAACAAACAAGTTCGAGTTCCTCGCAACTATTTGGGGGCATCTGTATTTTTAGGAACAAAATTATCTTTAATAATGAACCAATTGGACCTGATAAATATGTAATTGCTTTCATTAAAAAGAAATTCCATAATTGGAAAATTAAAATAACAGACGAAGATGACAACGACATTAAAAAACAACAAAAGGACTTTAACGCATCAACAAGGAAAAAACACAATATTAAAATGGGAAAAAACCAAAACCAAGGTTCCATAAACTCAATTTTGACGTATCAAAACTTGATTCGGGTATAACATCCATTGGTTTTGTTATTCGAAACCACAATGGAGAAGTTATTAGCCTTGATGCAAAGAAGAATAACTTCAACTCAGTCATAAAAGCTGAAGCATTCGCTCTTAAGGCCGGTTTACAATAGGAAATTTGAAACTGCATATTAAAAAGATTGAAATCGAAGGTGACAACCTGTGTGTTATTAGGGCACTCCTGTAAGAGCCTTAGTTTTGGGAGCTAGTTTTGGCATTAGCCGCCCCGCGGGTCTGTGAGGCCGCCCCTGCGGCTCCCCTGTTGTTCCGCCCCTGCGGCAGGAAATCCGCCCCTGCGCGTTTCGGCGCGCTGCAGCCGTTTTGTTGACCTTTGACCCGTGCTTTACCTTACCTTACTTCTCCCGTTTCACCTTGCTGAGCAAGGGTTTCTTCACATTTCCAATCCAGTTTCACGTCCTTCTTGCTTCTCCTTCTTCTTCCCTTGAGTTTGATCTTGTGTATGAGTTCTCTTGAAGTTTACAAGAGAGTTTGAGATGGCTTTGATGCTATGGATGCTGACGGTTGTTGGTTCTAGGCTTGAGGCCAGCTAGTGTGTGTGTGATCTTCCCCTGCAGCCATAGACCACAAGTGTGGTAAGGATCTTATTGCTTTCTCTTCTTCCTTTCTTGTTTCTTCTTCTTCCTTAGCTTAGGATTAGATGATTGAATGTAGGATTGATGTTTGTATGTGTATGTTGTGGCATGTGTATGAATCTGGAAGAGAGTAGACGTGATTGATCACGTGAAGAGCTAAAGAGAAGCCGCGAGGTTTCATTCTGCACTGTCGCTGCCCGCGGCCAGAAGTCACCGCCCCTGCGAAAGACGTGCCGCAGCGTCTGCGCCATGCTTGCGTTGCCAGCGATCCTTGTCACCGCCCGCGGCTGAGTGTCACCGCGCCCGCGGTTGCCTGCGTTCGGCCCTGCGTCCTTAGATCACGCAGGTGCGTCTTGTCCTGGGGCTACCTATAGTTAGGTAGTTCCTTTCCTTTCTAGTATGAGAAAATTAGTACCATGCTAGGATTCGGATGTTGATGTGTATGATACGGAAATGTCAGTTAGGGCTTTGAGGTTTACGAGTTGGATATGATCCCTAATGGATCCCTTGGGTCTAGGTGTGACCCTTGTGTGATAGGAGTTTGATATGTATGTATGCCTTGTATAGGCCGTGTTATCCTCTAGTTGGAGTGGACTGAGTTGAGGGTTGATCCAGTGAGACGACTACGAGGTTGAGGTAAGTCCGTGGGACTTAGTTGTCATTCCTTTATAGGATGTTGTGCATGAGTGGTGGTGTTTATATGTTTATAGCATGTGTTATGATGGTCACCGACATATGATGTATTGATTGCCCATTGTAGGGTTGTGACAACTTTTCCATTCATCCCGCTGGGAGGAGGAGGTTCTCTGTGGTCAGGCCAGACCTGGTAAACGGTTCGGGCACTCTCCATTCCCTTAGGGTACACGAGGAAGTGTTCCAGGCACCATTCCAGCTGGTTATAGTACCCAGAGGCGAGGGTTATATTCCTCGTGTCACTTATGTTTATATGGATTTATATATGAGTTGATTGCTGGACTTTATAAAGATAATGAACAGGGTAAATGTGTGAAAGCATGATGATGTGTTAAGATTTCTGATGTGTGTTTGTGCTCTAGCATATTCCTATATTTGTGTATGGTTAGCTAACGGTTTCATACCGTGTTGTAAACACTTTGCAGGATAGGAGAGCTGCAGAGTGATTCAGAGTGGGTGATGCGAGGGCTCCGTACACTGGGGCGTTATCGGGGATATGGGTTCTTTTGTTGTACAATATGGTTTTGGTTTGTGCTCAACGGTATATTGTATTACCTTTTGATATATATACATATCAGTTTTATGTTTTGTTTTAATCTATCGGTGCCTTGTTGTAAGATCAGTGAAATTGTTGTCAGGCTAGGGTCAGGATCCATTGTGAGATCCTAGCCCAGTAGCACTCCGAGTCCTACGGGTTTAGGGTGTTACAACTCCAAGGGTTGTGAAGCTATCACACGAGATGTCAAGATGATTATTTTCGACTCCAAACTAGATCTATGTTTTTTTGACGAAATTCAGATCAGACATGTTTCAAAGAAATCAGATGTGTTGCCAACCGATTGACCCACTTGGGAATCTCAACCACCAACACCAGTTTTTCTGATGATCCCGAACTTAATGTTCTCATCTACAAAGATGCTTTAGGTTGGACTACCTCGAGAAGGTAGCCTAATCTAACAGCTTTCCTCTTTTCAAAAAAAAAATATGTTATGGGTAACGATACTCAACCCATTAGAGGTGCCAATAATGGAGGGAAGTCAATACAGGTTGAAGCTACGTCTATAGTGGCTAACCTACCACTGTAGCTTGCGGGATTGAAGCTTCGACATCTATAGAGCAATTAACGCAGATTGAAGATAAGCAACTTGTGGGATTAAAGTGTAGGAGACAAGAGAACTCCAAGGCAAATGATAGGGCTAGACCAGAGCGGAAGAACGATGGAAAAAGCCCGGATCTCCTCACTCGCCTGCGTCGCCGGAGCTTGCCGCAATTGTCGATTGCGTTCAATAGAAATCCTAGATTATATGGGGAAGATGAAATTTTTAATGAAATTACAAAAGCTCCTATATTTTGTAATTGCATTAATAGTCCAACTTTCTGAATTTGCAGATTTTTTTTCTAAAAAGATAATTATAAAATATTACCCAAAGTTATAATCGCAGGGAATGACCCAAATCTCTGAAATTTCATAAATTGTCCCAAAAAGATAAATTGGGTATGTAGAAACGGGTAACTAACATTGAGTAACTGAGTGAAGTTGGGGTGCGTGAAGTTGAGTATATGAAGTTGGGTATGTGAAGGTTGAGTATGTGAAGGTTGAGTATTAACATATTAGTATTATGTTATTACATTGGATATTAACATATTGAGTATCATACTTGAGTATAACATAATGAATTAGACTTGGGCATTGATTTATTGAGTATTACGGTTAAATATTGACATATTGGGCATCACATCTAAGTATTAAGATAGATTGTGTATTAACATATTGGATATTAACATATTGTGTATTACGGTTGGACGCGCATTGGTACCACACTTGGGTATTAAGATATTGGGTAACAAAATAAAAAATGTTTTTTCTTCTTCATAGGATTATTAAATATATCATTTAACTAAACAAATTACATTCCCATTTCTTTTTCTCTTCTTTCTAAGATTATTTATAAAAATCATTCATCTACAAAATAAAGTGCATATTTTGTACACACTATAAAAATAATATGTATACTTTTTAGTTTTTACGCACTATTAAAGAATGCTCACCAAAATCACCCTTTTTGAGATAATAGTATCAATAAATTTCATTTTAGTTAAAGAATTCAACTTGATTCAATTAGTAAATGAACTTAATGTCAAAGTAATTCATATATAGCAGGTCAATGACCCACATATAAGATATTAAAATAATAATAAAAAGTATTATAATTAATTTTAATCGAATATCGAAAAATGTATAATGTATCATGTATTGGGTCTTCTAGAGTATATGAACTACATAAATCAAATCAATCTAACTTTTTTGAACCAAAAAAATAGACTCCAAATTAACGGTTGAGTTTATGTGTTGTTAAATAACATTTATATCATCCTATGTTTTGTAACGAGCTTTATTTTTTGGCAACCAAACCGCTCAAAATTTGCATGACTTATTTTTGAGCTCTAGCTAAATCCCCGTCTTATTATTTGATTCATGTTAAAATTGCATAGGATTTATTAATGCCCAAATTTAATTCTCTTTTTTTTTTTGGTATGATTAATTCCCTCATTAAACCAAACATAAAAGTTTTTGGTAAAGATATAAAAGTTCAACTTAAAATTAAGGGTTTTTCCTCTTGGTGCCCTCAAGGTTTGAACTTTTTCTCTTGGTGTTCACCAAGTTTTAAAATTTCTCTTGGTATCCTTATGATTTTATTTGTTTTCTCTTTATACCCATTCTTAATATATTACATTAAAAATTTATTATAAAATAATTAAAAAATCAAAAAAATAAATTTAAAAATAATTATGACTTCATTAAATTTAAAACTAATAAATTTATAATAGAATTAGTTTAAATATATAATTTTTATATTTTGAATTAAAATAAAAACAATTTTATTTTTATTTTCGGAATAAAATAAAAAATTTATATATAAAATATAAACAATTTTTTAAATTTTTTTTAAGAGTCTACAAATTTAAAAAGAAATAATGGAGCTATTAATGCATTTTTTTAATATTATGGATACAAAGTGTACCCATAATTTATACTTTTAACTATAAGTATGCAGGTATATAATAGTATGAGCTTTTTTTTCATTGGTTCACTTACCTCTCTCTTTTTTCTCGCTCTCTCTTCCTGGCCATTGACGATTTCTTCTAACCCTCGTCGTTTTTCCCTTTTTCCGCGTTCCGACCCTTCGTTCCGGGTTAAAAATAACAAAGGGTCATTTTCGACCCGTCGGTCCATGGGGAGGTACAAGAGGTCAGCTGACCCCTTGATCCCCACACCCCTTTTCAGCCATCTTATCCCTCTCTCTCTCCTCCCCATTGCTTTCATTTCACGTTAGATCACTCACACACTCCTTCTCTTCTCCTCTTTTCCCCTCTCTTCTCTTCTCTTCTCCATGTTTGCTTGAAGCTTGGACTGTGGACTGCAGTGGAGAAGTTCTCTAGCTTTGTATTGGTAAAGCTCTTTCCTCTCCTTCCCCTCTCTTCTTAGCTGTCTTTCTCCCTTTCTTCTTCCCTCCTTCATCCATAGCCATGGATGAAGCTTTTGAGAGGTTTTTACTCAACCCCTTGCATGACTGCGTTCTTAGCTCGATTAGGTCGAGGAGAGGTGCCTAAGACCAGTGGTGGATGTTTGGAGAAGATCCAGCAAGAAAAGAAGCACTTGGGAACCAAGGATCCACGATCGAAAATGAAGAAGACGACGTTCTGCAGCACGATCCGGGGCGGCGGATTCATCACGGGGCCGGCGGGGGAGCGGCCACTCGCCGGCCCCCCGGCCCAGCCCGCGGGGTGCGGCTGCGGCATGGCCGCGGGGCGGCCTCCTCTGAACGGCGGACGGCCATAGTCCAGCCCCGCGGGTGCGGCTCCTGTGTCCGCAGGGGGCGCCGGCTTGACTCCGCAGGGCTGCGTGTCTCCGGACGACAGCTGATTGCGTTTCCGACAGTAGGTCCCTCCTCTCCTTTTCCTCTTCGTTCCTTCCTTAGTATTGATGTTGGATCTTGTTTGTAGCATGCCTAGGATGGATCTAGAATAGCTTGGAATGCCACTTAGTGGTTGTGAACCTAGGAGCCCTTAATGCTCGATGTAAGTGATGGATATGAGCATGTGAGCATGATGGACCTTCTAGGCTAGCTCGTGCCTCTTTGGTTGAGGATTACTATCTTGTGGAATTATGGACTGTTGTGGGTTGTGGCATGTGTTGAGAGTGTGATGAGTACTTGAGACCTAGGATGCGTTTCCTAGTTTGAGGGTTAGGTGATCTTGCGTAGATCACTAGAGTGAAGTCTAAGACTTCTTGAGTGTGAGTATGTATTGATATGCATATCTCTTGTGAGCAGGTTGTGGGCTTCCTCCTTAAGGAAGCAAGAGTGTGGTTGACTTGGGTTTGGTGACGAGGTAAGTCTCCGGACATACTTAGATCGTATTTTACGTATTAGCATTGATGTGTGTTTGGTGGTGCGTGTTTATGTTTTGTTATAACAATTAAACCGGTAATTAGGACCACCGACTTTAAATATATATGTGTTGGCCCAAGTGTATGATAACGGGGCGGTGACATCATTTGCCTAGCCCTGGCAGGGTCTAGGAGGTTCTCGGCGACGAGTCCGGCGGGTATATGGGCGGATGCAGCTGCACCATTCCTTGCCGGTAAGGGACCGTGGCGAGACCACTGGGGTCTCGTGTCACAACAGAAGTTGAACTAGAATGGAATACGACTTAATAATGAAAGATAATAAACCAGACTTGTGTGATTTATGTTTTGTGTATGGATGTGTTTGTGCCTTCACCACTTTTCTAATACCTAGAATATGAGCTAACGGTTTAAAACCGTATGTAGTTGACTTGCAGGTTAGGGATGCCGCCGAGTGAGGTGGAGGAGTGGACAGTCGGGGTCTCCGTACATTATAGGACGGGGATGTTTTGGGGCATATTTCCATATTATGGTTTATGTTACACGGTTTAAGTTTTCGTATTGGAGTTGTGTGTTTTGAGGACTCGGCTGAGCTTCCAAGTTGTAGTTTCTTACTTTTCGGTTCCCGCATACATTAAAAATGTTTTGAAATTTTGCCTTTATTTTTGCCATGTTGAAAGGTACGGTGAAATTGTTGTCAAGCTAAGGTTCGGGACCGATTGTGAGGTCTCGCCCGTAGCACCCCGAGTCCCGCGGATTTGGGATGTTACACCCCATACTTATCCTTGCTTCTCCTCAAGTAAGTAGTAAATCTAAGGTAAGATAACATGAATTATCTATGCAAAACCAAAACAAAAACGCGAAGTGCTTCTAAAGATGATCACCCTCTATAGTGCAAGTTTCATAGCTAAAGATATATTTCAATCAAGATCAAATGAAATAGGCATAAAAAGGATAATCATACTTTACAAGAATTTCATATTCATCATCAAAATTACTAATATCTAATATTCATGAGAAAATCAAGTTTAAGCATGCCAAGTCAAATACATGTATACATAGATCAAAAAGACTTAGCAAATAAAGGCCAAGAGACGTGATTAGGGTAGGATGTTCTTTTAGGTCATGTGGTGCTAATCCGGGAAGAAGAAACAACACACGTCATCTTTTCAACTCAACATTCACCACCCTTTCATAATTTGCAGATTTTCTTCTTTTCGTTTCTTTCTTTCTTTTTCCTGAGTGAAAGGCATTGATGCACAGTGGCCGAAACCTTGGTGTTCAGTTTCTTTCTCGTACCTCACACCAAAATGCACATACCAAATCAACTCTAAGGGAATGTTTTTAAAACCAATCAAACTTTGGCAAGGCACAAATATTCGGCTATGTGAAAGGTACCGAGTTACTCATCTTTCATAGCCAACAATCCCTTACAAGCTTTCCTTTTCTTCATCACATCACATTTCACATCCTTCAAACTTCTTCAAACAATTCACAACACAACATTTTCAACACACACCCTCAAACTAAACATTCCTAATTCCCGGATAGGAGACAAGAGATTCAATGTTTGAGGGGCTAAGCATGATAAAGATAGAAGAAGAATGAAGTCGAATTGCCTAAATCATCCCTATGCAATGTATAAGAACTTATCATGAAGCTTCAACTATCCAAACTCAATCCAACTAGACAAGGCAATTTTCATAATTCACACAAAATTCAAGCAAAGTATTCAAATCCCAAATATGCCATAATTCAAATTGATCTCAAAATAGCATATCAAAGGTTAATTCACTTACACAATATCATCATAGGGGTCATGTCATTCCTAGAAGCACCATTTTTTTTTATGCATGTTAAAAGGAAACGTGTGAGAAGAAAAGAAACATGCTAAAAGAATGCGGGTATCCCACCCCATACTTAAAACTCACATTGTCCCCAATGTGAAGGATAAACAGAAGTGAAAAAGAATACTCGCAATGTAAAAATCAGCGATATGCACATTTAAATGGAAGTGGTAGTGAAAACAAGAGGCTGTGCAATCTCCTTCAAGCAACTATTCTTCATTACCTAAAAACTTGAAAAGACAAGATACCAAACGCGCAGAAACGCATAAGCAAAAAGAAAAAACAAAAACAAAAGCAAGAAAGGGAAAAACTCATACTCAGGTTGCCTCCCGAGAAACGCTTGATTTAAGGTCTCTAGCCGGACCCAATTCCGTGGTTGTGTTAGCTCACATCAAAAACCTTGGACTGCTCATCCAGTCCTTTCAACCACTCTTCACAGGACCCATAGATTCTCTTCTTCAGAACTCTCTTCATATCTTGTTGGACGATTCTCGCTCTTCCCAGCATTGGAGGGTGGTATGGGATAGTCTTGTGGGTTACCCCATACTTATTTGAAAACTTCCCTTGATGAGGAAGAAGCTTCAATCTGACCTTGGGAGGTTCTTTTGGCACTGCCCTCCAGCTTTTAGCCGCAGCTCGAGTAAGATGGAAGCCACAGGGACGATTTTCACCAAATCTCGGGCAACCATGTAAGAAATCTCGGCCGAGATTTGTAGGGATTAGGCCGAGATTTTCCTTCTGCACAGGAATCTCGGTCGAGATAGGAATGATCTCGGCCGAGATCGAAATAGGGTTGTCCAATCCGTCTTCCTCCTTCGTCAGCTCTTCATCCTCGATGCGCTCTTCCTTTGGTCGAACCTCTTCCCTAGGAGTAGAGATGCTTTCAGATTTCTCCCTTGATTTCCACAATTGGCTCAACGTTCGAGGTTCTTCCCTGCGAGTCAAGGTACTATTAAGCTTGTCAAGCCTCTCTATAATACTTGCGCAGCAAAGACCCTGTTGTTGTTTTTCTACATATCTTTGGTAGTTCAGTTCGTCCTCTAGATAACGGATCTGCTCAAAGCTTTCCCGACTTCCTCCATATTGGTGTACCAAAAACATTTCATACTCCATGTCCTGCTCTGGGTAATCAATTCACTTTCTGGTTTCCTTCAGCTAATCAAAAATTATAGGTCTCATTGTGTTGAACCTGGGGAACACAAAGACAAAAGGGAAACCGAGATCAAAAGTAACAAGAAAGATCTACACTATAAATACATAAAACACGCAAATTAAACATTCTTAGTCCCCGGCAACGGCACCAAAAACTTGTTCGCTGATTTTACACCCCTATAAACCTTTATCAAAAATGATAAAGACCTATAAGTTAGTAAAATAAGGAAGGGATAGTTTTGTATTTATAACCTGTAATAATTCCCTAAATAGCAACGAACCCACAGTGTATGGGTCAATCACAGTAAAGGTAAGTATTTCAGGGTCGATCTTAGGGACTGGGAGGATTAATATGCAACAATGATTATAAATAGAATATATCTCAATTAAAGACAGGGGGTTGGAAAAGATAAGGGAAAGAAATCAAAAAAGTTTTAAAAAGGTTTTTAAGGACTCGCAATCAATTGTCACTATTGATTGAAAGTCAAAACAAACAAACAAAAAAAGAAAACAAAATAATCAAGTTAAAGGAAAGAAAATGGATTCCAAGGGTTCAAGATTATTGTTTATACATATAGATTCAGGAAGACTCATAAAGATATATGGTAGAAAAGCCACAGGGATGAACGTTTCTAGGCTGACAATCTATTACCGGGTAAGTCTCAAGACTATCTAGTTCCAAACCAACTACCTATTACCGGGTAAGTCTCAAGGTAGAGAGGTAGGAAATTCTAAACAAACAAGACTACAAACTAAGGGAAAGGCAAACCATTACCGGGTAAGTCTTAGGTATTACCCTACTTAGCAAGGAATCTAAGCACATTCAACCAATAAAGGATAAACCTTTATTACCTATGATCAGTCTCTCATGTATCTATGAAGGAATATCACCGGGTAAGTCTCAATTTAAACTTAGGTTACTAGCTAGAAGGACTCTAACTAGATTCAAGTTCAAGCCAACCATTAGGATTTCTAGCAATTCAAAGCCAAAACAAAGCACAATCTAAACCATCATAATCAAAGACATAAACAATGTAACGCCCGGAATTTTATTAATTTTATTCCGGAGTTAGAGCGCCTTGTAGGTTATCCCGTAGGTCCGAGATGCCGAGTGTCGGGATTTATTCTTAAGAAAATCCCGAGCCGACTCATCGTTTTTTTCCCCTTTTTCCCGCTTTCCGACCTTTCGTTCCGAGTCGAAGTGACAAGGGGTCATTTCCGACCCCTCGTTCCAGGCAAACGAATACAAGATGGCTGATGTCCCATCTTGGCAGCCTTGTCCCCTTCCCTCTCTCTCTCCTCTCTTTCTCTTTCACGTTACTTTCTCTTCCACACTCAACTCTTCTCCATTTTTGGCTCTCTTCTCTTCTCTTCTTCCATCATGTTGAGGATCCTTGTGTATGGACTGTAGCATGGGATTCCAGTTTGTTGGTAAGCTTCTTCCTCTCCCTCCCCTCTCTTCCTTGCTGTTTTTCCCTTCTTCTTCTTCCCTCCTTCATCCATGGCCATGGATGAAGCTTTTGAGATGTTTTTCCTTCAATTCTTGCATGCATGTGTTCTTAGCTCGATTAGGTCGAGGAGAGGTGCCTAAGACCAGTGGTGGGTGTTTGGAGAAGATCCAGAAAGAGAAGAAGCACTTGGGAGCCAAGGATCCACGATCGAAAACGAAGAGGACGACGTTCTGCAGTAAGACCGTGGGGGCGGATCATCACGCCCGCGGGCGCGGCCAGCCGCAGGGGCGGCTTAGCACATCCGCGGGAGCGGACCAGCACAGTCGTAGGGGTGCCCAGCATCGCCGCAGGGGTGGCCAGCACCGCCGCGGGTGCGGCTCGGCATGGCCGCGGGGGCGGCGGCGGACTCCGGCTCTAGGACAAGACCGTGGCGGGGGCGGCTTCCTTCCGCCGCGGGTGTGGCCGGCAGCACAGTTGGGGGCGGCCTCTGGTTCCGCAGGGGCGGCTTCTGCTTCGCCGGGGAGCCGGCTTGCTCCGCGAGTGCGTTTCTTCGGTTGTAGGTTACTCCTCTCCTTCATCCTTCGTTCATTCCTTAGATTTGTTGTTGAATCATGTAGTAGCATGCTTAGGATGGCCTAGAGTAGCTTGAGAATGCCATTTAGTGGTTGTGAACCTAGTAGCCCTTAAGGCTCGATGGAATTGTTGGATATGGGCATGTGAGCATGATGGATCTTCTAGGCTAGCTTGTGCCTCTTTGGTTGAGGAGTAATATCTTGTGGAATTATGGACTGTTGTGGGTTGTTGCATGTGTTGAGAGTGTGATGAGTACTTGGGACCTAGGATGCGTTTCCTAGATTGTGGGTTAGGTGATCTTGCGTAGATCACTAGAGTGAAGTCTAAGACTTCTTTAGTGTGAGTATGTATTGATATGCATATCTCTTGTGAGCAGGTTGTGGGCTTCCTCCTTAAAGAAACAAGAGTGTGGTTGACTTGGGTTTGGTGACGAGGTAAGTCTCCGGACTTACTTAGCTCGTATTTTACGTATTAGCATTGATGTGTGTTTGGTGGTGTGTGTTTATGTTCTTGTTATAACTATTAAACCGGTAAATAGGACCACCGACCTTATATGTATATTTTGGCCCAAGTGTACGATAACGGGCGGTGACAATACTGCCTAGCCTTGCGTGGGTCTAGGGGATTCTCGGCGACTTGCCCGGCGGGTTAGATGGTCGGGTGCATCCGTACCATTCTTTTCCGGTGGGGGATCAAGGCGAGACCACGGTGGTTCTCGTGTCACAACCGAAGTTGAATTAGAACGGGATATGACTTAATGATGTAAAGATAATAAAACGGACTTGCGTGTTTTATGTTATGTGCTATGTATGTGTTTGTGCCTTCACCACTTTTCTAATGCCTAGAATATTAGCTAACGGTTTTAAACCGTTTGTGTAGATGACTTGAAGGTTAGGGATGCCGCCGAGTGAGGCGGAGGAGTTGACAGCCTGGGTCTCCGTACATTATAGGACGGCGATGTTTTTGGGTTACCTTTTTGTTTATGTGTACGGTTTAAGTTTTCGTATTGGAGTGTGTGTTTTGAGGACTCGGCTGAGTTCCCAAGTTGTAGCTTCTTACTTTCGGTTTCCGCATACATTAAAATGTTTTGAGTTTTTCCTTTATTTGTGCCATGTTGAAAGATCCGGTGAAATTGTAGTCTGGCTAAGGGTCGGGACCCGTTGTGAGGTCTCACCCGTTGCGCCTCGAGTCCCACGGATTTGGGGTGTTACAAAAGTGGTATCAGAGCCCTAGGTTGACAACAATGGCACTCGCAATCTTTTTAAAAGCCGAATGAGGTATAAACAGAACCCACACGGGTTCCGACTTTTCGTTTTCAAAATCATATGCATGAGTCGGGTTTGGGTTAGAATGTACGGGACCACCACTCCTTCCGCAAACCTCGGCGACGTAGATCTCCGGATTAGAAATAGGTATATATATAGTTATATATACGACCTTAGGATGTTTGTGGATTTGTATGTACCTAGCTACGTATGTGGCCTTAGGATGTTTTGGACTTGTATGTTTTGATGTGCTTGATGACAATGTTTTACCTTTATGTTTTTAGAAGTTTATCATACGAGACTACATTAGTACCTACACGTTATACTTAAGTAAACTCTATACGCTATTAGATAGCACGTACGAGAGCTACCGCTTACGTAGGACCCACCAGGGGTAGACCCCCCTCTTTCTCCTACCGTCCCAAGACGGGGAGGAGTAGGAAGACCTCCAGGCGCGAGAGGTCGGGGACGTATCCCCTTTGCGGACCCGCCAGTTGTGGATCCACCAGTAGATAAGGTTCCCGTAGAGGACGTCTCCGAGAGCATCGTTCCCGAGGCTAGGGATAGGACCGTTGGGAGGTCCGGGCGCAGAGTTCTCCATCTGCCAGGACCAGGGGAGCATCCATTGGAGCTACCGTGTTTGAGGACTACGTACGACAAGAGCAATGGAGATAACAAACTTAAGTTCTTCGAGAAGACGCGTGGATAACTAAAGATGCGAATCGAGGAGGAGATGGGTGCATTCTAAACAAGGTTAAAGGCGGTGTTCCATCACGAGAAGTGAAACTTTCCCTAGACGCTCCTAAGCTTTGGATTCAAGATGAGAAACGTGATCGAACAAAGGGTGAAAGATGTAAGATGCCGTAAGTTAAGCTTACGAGGTACCATCAAGTGAAGAGTCAACATTACAAGAGTTATGAGAAGAATGGCAAGGTGGGGATTCACGCGGAGTTGACCGGTTTCCTTTATGACGATAAGGCGAAGAAACACCAAAAAGGAGGAAGTGTGTATAAATGATGATCCTAAGAAGATGAGAGCAAGACGTGATGCTAACTAATGTTAGAGATTCTGAGAAGACGCGCTTACAAGACATCATGAAGCGCGGTTAAGCCTTGAAGGCGAGTCATGTGACTCAACATCGCCGAGAAGGGTATATTTATCGCGCATAAGGAAAAAGGAAGCGTGGAATGAAGAGTGGGCTAAAGGAGTTTAAGGTACCCCGAGAGGGTAGCCTTCATGAGAATGGTAACATGGAAGCATAGAAGAATGGTAAGTCGTTGACGTAGGAGAAGGTCTTTTACCAACTAATTGGTGACAACCGAGAACGCGCATGTGCGGGTGGTCTATGGATGAGTGTGGGGGAGAGTAACCAGGTTGTGGAATCCAAAAGGAACAGTAACAAGAGCTTAGATTATATCTTAAACTCTTGTTTTGAAGTTGTTTTGGAGAACACCAGTTTGCGGGGAGAGATACGGTTATCTCCATTTGTACATCGACTACAATGAGCCGAACAAGATTACAATGAAGAACAAGTACCCTCTTACCACGTGTAGATGATCTACTCGACCGGTTGCAAGGGTCGGTGGTCTCTTCTGGAATCGAGTTAAGGGTGATTGTCACCATTTGAGAAGTCGAGATTAGGGTAGTGCAAACATCTCATACTGAACAAACCATGGTCACTACGAGTGTAGTGATTCCATATGGGCTTACTAATGCCCGAATAGGACACTCTGGTCTACTCTCGAAGAAGAGAGAAGTTGTATGACTAGTTGTCTCGGGATTACAACCCCGAAGGATGTGAAAGAAGTTGCAAGTTTCTTGGATGGGCTGATCTTTACCGGATTAGTGGAGGGATTCTCCAAGTAACACCATCTATGGCTAACCTACTCCGGATGACGATGAAGTATTGAGTGGGACAAAAATGGACAATGGAGTCGTCGGGAGTTAAGAGGATATTCATTGGTGCAACTGTTCTGAAATTGCTTCTAAGTATGACTGGGCTGAGGTGTACAAGTGATTCTTGAAGAATGGTCTTGATTGAATATTGAGAGACGATGCAAAGGTCATATCATACATGTCTCGTTAGTGGGAGAAGTATAAAGCAAAGTATTTCCATCGCTACTTAGAACTTGCAACAAGAGTTGAGGAAGCGTAACATCGAGTGTGGTTTGACAAGAACCAAAGCTAACGGTGTAAATTGGAAGTTCGATCTTCATTGTAGAGACAAGCAAAGAAGAAACATAATGGAAATGTCGTAGTAGGAGGGACCCGAGAAGGAAGTTGAGTTTCCGATACATCGGAACTTTTTGGAGATCTTAGCGCAAGTGGGGAAAGTGGTTTACCGGCTGGCATGACCGCCGAGAGTAGAAGGTGTTCATCTAGCGTTCAAGTGTATCAATCGATAAAGGAGGACGTGCCGAAGACAGCATTCAGGACGAGATAAGACCATTATGAAGTTGTCGTGATGCCATTTGGCTCACGAATACAACCGCCGTCTTCATAGAGTTGATGAACGGCATTTTCATCGACTTGTTGGACCAGTTCGTGGTAGTGTTTATAGACGACATATTAGTCTACTCCCGGAGTAGGGAGGAGCATGAGGGACACTTGAGGACGGTGCTTCGATTCCTCTAGGATAGAGAGCTTTACGCTAAGCTCTCTAAGTGCGAGTTTTGGATGTCCGAGGTGGCATTTTGGGTCGTACAGTTTCCGCCGAGGGTGTCATGGTTGACCCGGCGAAGATAGAGTCCGTTTCATCATGGCAGCCTCCTAGGACGGTCAAGGAGGTGCGTAGTTTCTTGGGCTTAGCGGGATACTACAGCCGTTTTGTGGAGGTTTCTTAGTGATTGCACGACCGCTCACTTCCTTGTTGAGGAAGTCCACCAGGTTCGTATGGTCCGAGCCTTGTCAGCGCAGTTTCGAGGAGCTGAAGAGGAGGTTGACTTCCGCTCCTATTTTAGCCAGCCTGAGGGCATAGAGGACTTCGTTGTGTATAGTGATGCCTCCAAGCTAGGCTTGGGGTGCGTCTTGATGCAGAGAGGTAGGGTTATTGCGTACGCTTCTCGCGCAGCAGAAGCCGTACGAGGAGAACTACCCTACCATGATCTTGAGCTAGCGGCAGTGATTCACGCCCTGAAGATCTGGCGACACTATTTGTACGGGGCTACATGCCAGATCTTCACTGACCATAAGAGTCTGAAGTATATATTCACTCAACGGGAGTTGAATAACCACCAGAGGAGATGGTTGGAGCTGATTAAGGAGTTTGACTTAGATATTTTGTACCATCCGGGGAAGGCGAAGTACTCGCCGATGCTTTGGAGTAGGAGGACACCTCGAGAGGAGGCTATAGCTCAGCTTACGGTTCAGCCACGGTTGCAGAGGGATTTGATCGGTTTGGAGTTGGATATCCGGTTCCCGGATACGGACTGTTTCTTGTCCGAGTCGGAGATATTACCTTACCTGTCCGGAGATATCCGGCAGAAGCAGGAGGATGTTCCATTTTGATGAGGATCCGGGACAGGATGTCCCGAGGAGAGGCACCGCAGTTATCACAGGAGCAGACTGGCTACTGAGATGTCAAGGACGTATTTGTGTACCGTCGGATCAGGAGCTGAGATAACGGATTTTGCATGACGCCCATTCCACACCTTACTCGGTGCACCCAGGCACGATTAAGATGTACCAGGACATTTGGAGATTTTATTGGTGAGGCGGGCTCAAGCCCAATGTAGCTACATATGTGGCCCGAAGCACGACCTGCCAGCAGGTCAAGATCGAGCACAAGAGACACAGAGGAAAGGTTCACCCACTGTCCGTGCCGCAATGGAGGTGGGAGGACATATCCATGGATTTCGTTACCGGTCTGAGACCGAGTAGGAGCTTCGACATGATAAGGGTAGTAGTAGATCGATTGATGAAGACCGCACGTTTCATCCCTATACGGGAAACGTGGCCGGTGGTTCGTTTAGTCGAGGAGTTTACCGTCAGATTGTGAGATTACATGGAGTACCGAGGACCGTCATCTCGGACAGGGACAGGCGTTTTACCTCGAGGTGCTGGCACGCGTCGATTGGGATGGCACCGTATGAGGCATTGTATAGACAGAAATGCCATACTCCATTATGTGGGGGTGAGCCGGGGAGTTCTAGCGTTGTAACTCCAAATCAGGTACAGGACGACGTGGCTAGAGTTGCGTTGATCCGAGAGAGGATGTTGGCCGCGCAAAGTCGTCAGAGGTCGTATGCGGATAAGAGGCGTAGACCTCACGAGTTCAGGGTAAGAGCTCAGGTGTGGTGTAGGGTATACACCCAGTATTTCATGTCTTTCAGCTGAGAGAGTACATACACGACCCGAGGCACATCATCAGCCACGAGGACCTAGTGGTCGAGCCGGACCATATTTTTGCAGAGCACCCGATAGTAGTTTTAGAGCTGAGTGCGAGGCGCCTTCGATCGAAGGAGATACCGATGCTGAGAGTGCAGAGGTCGAGGCAAGGAGCCGATGAGGCTACATGGGAGACGGAGGATAGCTCCTCCTAGTTTACGCAGATTTAGCGACGTTGATAGGACCGTCGGGCTAGTCCCGAGATCTTTCCTTGTTTGTTCTGTGTTTTATGTTATGTCGTGTTATGGCATGTGGTATGATTATATTGGTACCTTGCGAGGTCTGGACGTGATTCTATTCGTAGACTTGGATTAGAGCCGATAGTGACGTTTTATGAGTTCCACGTTGTTACGTGACATGTTTGTCCGAGAGTGTTTGGTTAGCAAGTTTCGGGACGAAACTTGTTTTTAGGGGGGTTAGTTGTAACGCCCGGAATTTTATTAATTTTATTCCGGACTTAGAGCGCCTTGTAGGTTATCCCGTAGGTACGAGATGCCGAGTGTCGGGATTTATTCCTAAGAAAATCCCGAGCCGACTCGTCGTTTTTTTTCCCTTTTTTCCGCGTTCCGACCTTTCGTTCCGAGTCGAAGTGACAAGGGGTCATTTCCGACCCCTCGTTCCGGGCAAAAGAAGACAAGATGGCTGTTGTCCCATCTTGGCAACCTTGTCCCCTTCCCTCTCTCTCTCCTCTATTTCTCTTTCACGTTACTTTCTCTTCCACACTCAACTCTTCTCCATTTTTGGCTCTCTTCTCTTCTCTTCTTCCATCTTGTTGAGGATCCTTGTGTATGGACTGCAGCAAGGGATTCCAGGTTGTTGGTAAGCTTCTTCTTCTCCCTCCCCTCTCTTCCTTGCTGTTTTTCCCTTCTTCTTCTTCCCTCCTTCATCCATGGCCATGGATGAAGCTTTTGAGAAGTTTTTCCTCAAATTCTTGCATGCATGTGTTCTTAGCTCGATTAGGTCGAGGAGAGGTGCCAAAGACCAGTGGTGGGTGTTTGGAAAAGATCCAGCAAGAGAAGAAGCACTTGGGAGCCAAGGATCCACGATCGAAAACGAAGAGGACGACGTTCTGTAGTACGACCGCGGGGCGGATCATCACGCCCGCGGGCGCGGCCAGCCGCAGGGGCGGCTTAGCACAGCCACGGGAGCGGACCAGCACAACCCCAGGGGCGGCCAGCATCGCCGCAGGGGCGGCCAGCACCGCCGCGGGTGCGGCTCGGCATGGCCGCGGGGGCGGCGGCGGACTCCGGCTCCAAGACAAGACCGCCGCGGGCGCGGCTTCCTTCTGCCGCGGGTGCGGCCAGCAGCACCGCTGGGGGCCGCCTCTGGTTCCGCATGGGCGACTCCTACTTCGCCGGGGAGCCGGCTTGACTCCGCGAGTGCGTTTCTTCGGTAGTAGGTTCCTCCTCTCCTTCATCCTTCGTTCACTCCTTAGAGTTGTTGTTGAATCATGTAGTAACATGCTTAGGATGGCCTAGAGTAGCTTGAGAATGCCACTTAGTAGTTGTGAACCTAGGAGCCCTTAAGGCTCGATGGAATTGTTGGATATGGGCATGTGAGCATGATGGATCTTCTAGGCTAGCTTGTGCCTCTTTGGTTGAGGGGTAATATCTTGTGGAATTATGGATTGTTGTGGGTTGTTGCATGTGTTGAGAGTGTGATGAGTACTTGGGACCTAGGATGTGTTTCCTAGTTTGAGGGTTAGGTAATCTTGCGTAGATCACTAGAGTGAAGTCTAAGACTTCTTGAGTGTGAGTATGTATTGATATGCATATCTCTTTTGAGCAGGTTGTGGGCTTCCTCCTTAAGGAAGCAAGAGTGTGGTTGACTTGGGTTTGGTGACGAGGTAAGTCTCCGGACTTACTTAGCTCGTATTTTACGTATTAGCATTGATGTGTGTTTGGTGGTGTGTGTTTATGTTCTTGTTATAACTATTAAACCGGTAAATAGGACCACCGACCTTATATGTATATTTTGGCCCAAGTGTATGATAACGGGCGGTGACAATACTGCCTAGCCTTGCGTGGGTCTAGGGGATTCTCGGCGACTTGCCCGGCGGGTTAGATGGTCGGGTGCATCCGTACCATTCTTTGTCGTGGGGGGACCGAGGCGAGACCATGGTGGTTCTCGTGTCACAACCGAAGTTGAATTAGAACGGGATATGACTTAATGATGTAAAGATAATAAAACGGACTTGCGTGTTTTATGTTATGTGCTATGTATGTGTTTGTGCCTTCACCGCTTTTCTAATGCCTATAATATTATCTAACGGTTTTAAACCGTTTGTGTAGATGACTTGCAGGTTAGGGATGCCGCCGAGTGAGGCGGAGGAGTGGGCAGCTGGGGTCTCCGTACATTATAGGACGGGGATGTTTTTGGGTTACCTTTTTGTTTATGTGTACGGTTTAAGTTTTCGTATTAGGGTGTGTGTTTTGTGGACTCGGCTGAGTTTCCAAGTTGTAGCTTCTTACTTTGGGTTTCCGCATACATTAAAAAGTTTTGAGTTTTGCCTTTATTTGTGCCATGTTGAAAGATCCGGTGAAATTGTTGTCAGGCTAAGGGTCGGGACCCATTGTGAGGTCTCGCCCGTAGCGCCCCGAGTCCCGTGGATTTGGGGTGTTGCAAACAAATCCTTGTCAACCTTGGAACCACAAGGTTCTATCCAATAACAATCATATCAAAGGAAGACAAATAAATAAATAACAAAGATGAATAAAAAGAACTTAACTTCAATAAATGGAAAACTCCAATCTTGACAAATCTCGAATCCAACATGGTCTTCCAAACAAACCTCAAGCAAAAGTATGAATCTTGAACTAAACTAAGAAGAAATATGGTGAAGAAGAAGAAGAGAAGGGAAGAGAGACGGCTAGCCCTCTAGGGCTAGCTCTGGGCGACTCCCAACACAAAAAACGGAACCTTAAAAATAACCTAGAGCTTCCCTTTTATAGCCAACAACCTTCCAAAGGATGGGCTGGGCCAAAACCGATCCAAAAATAAGATAAAATCGCCGAACAGGAAATCTCGGACAAAAATCTCAGTTGAAAATCTCAGTCAAAAAAATCTCAGTCAAAAATCTCGGCCGAGATCGGGACCGAGATTTCACAACAGAAACTTTCAACTCGACCGAAATTATGCATCTCGGCCCGAGATCAATGGATCTCGGCCGAGATCAGGCCATCTCGGCCCGAGATCAAGGGATCTCGGCCGAGATCAGGCCAATCTCGGTCTGGTCAGACCGAGACCAAGGCCGAGATGCCGTTTCTTCGTGTCTTTAGCTCGATTCTTAGCCCTTTCCCGTGCACGTATGCTTGCTCCAGCGCGTCCACTTCGAGGCTTGATCCTCAAATACGTCGTTTTAGCTCCAAAATGTGCCAAATCACCTACAAAGCCACAAATAGCGTGTGTAGACATCTATTCTTGCAAAGTATAACTAAACAAACATAAATGGCACAAACTAAGGCCAAAACATGAATGTGGAAAGGGGAAATCTAACTAAATGCATGAGTAAAACAGGTCGATAAATCATGTTATCAAAATACCCCATACTTATCCTTGCTTGTCCTCAAGTAAGTAGTAAATCTAAGGTAAGATAACATGAATTATCTATGCAAAACAAAAACAAAAACGCGAAGTGCTTCTAAAGATGATCACCCTCAATAGTGCAAGTTTCATAGCTAAAGATATATTTCAATCACGATCAAATGAAATAGGCATAAAAAGGATAATCATACTTTACAAGAATTTCATATTCATCATCAAAATTACTAATATCTAATATTCATGAGAAATACAAGTTTAAGCATGCTAAGTCAAATACATGTATACATAGATCAAAAGGACTTAGCAAATAAAGGCCAAGAAACGTGATTAGGGTAGGATGTTCTTTTAGGTCATGTGGTGCTAATCCGGGAAGAAGAAACAACACACGTCATCTTTTCAACTCAACATTCACCACCCTTTCATAATCTGCAGATTTTCTTATTTTCGTTTCTTTTCTTTCTTTTTCCTGAGTGAAAGGCATTGGTGCACAATAGCCGAAACCTTGGTGTTCAGTTTCCTTCTCATACCTCACACCAAAATGCACATACCAAATCAACTCTAAGGGAATGTTTTTAAAACCAATCAGACTTTTGCAAGGCACAAATACTCGGCTATGTGAATGGTACCGAGTTACTCATATTTCATAGCCAACAATCCCTTACAAGCTTTCCATTTCTTCATCACATCACATTTCACATCCTTCAAACTTCTTCAAACAATTCACAACACAACATTTTCAGCACACACCTTCAAACTAAACATTCCAAATTCCCGGATAGGAGACAAGAGATTCAATGTTTGAGGGGCTAAGCTTGATAAAGATAGAAGAATAATGAAGTCGAATTGCCTAAATCATCCCTATGCAATGTATAAGAACTTATCATGAAGCTTCAACTATCCAAACTCAATCCAACTAGACAAGGCAATTTTCATAATTCCCAAAAAATTCAAGCAAAATATTCAAATCCCAAATATGCCATAATTCAAATTGAGCTCAAAATACAATATCAAAGGTTAATTCACTTACACAATATCATCATAGGGGTCATGTCATTCCTAGAAGCACCATTTTTTTTTATGCATGTTAAAAGGAAACGTGTGAGAAGAAAAGAAACATGCTAAAAGACTGCGGGTATCCCACCCTATACTTAAAACTCACATTGTCCCCAATGTGAAGGATAAATAGAAGTGAAAAAGAATACTCACAATGTAAAAATCAACGATATGACACATTTAAATGGAAGTGGTAGTGAAAACAAGCGGTTGTGCAATCTCCTTCAAGCAACTATTCTTTCATTACCTAAAAACTTAAAAAGACAAGACACCAAACGCGCAGAAACACAAAAGCAAAAAGCAAAAACAAAAACAAAAGCAAGAAAGGGAAAAACTCATACTCGGGTTGCCTCCCGAGAAGCCTTGATTTAAGGTCTCTAGCCGGACCCAATTCCGTGGTTGTGTTAGCTCACATCAAAAACCTTGGACTGCTCATCCAGTCCTTTCAACCATTCTTCACAGGACCCATAGATTTTCTTCTTGAGAACTCTCTTCATGTCCTGTTGGAAGATTCTCGCTCTTCCCAGCATTGGAGGGTGGTATGGGATAGTCTTGTGGGTTACCCCATACTTATTTGAAAACTTCCCTTGATGAGGAAGAAGCTTCAATCTGACCATGGGAGGTTCCTTTGGCACTGCCCTCCAGCTTTTAGGCGCAGCTCGAGTAAGATGGAAGCCACAGGGAAGATTTTCAGCAAATCTCGGGCAACCATGTAAGAAATCTCGGCCGAGATTTGTAGGGATTAGGCCGAGATTTTCCTTCTGCACAGGAATCTCGGTCGAAATAGGAATGATCTCGGCCGAGATCGGGATAGGGTTGTTCGATCCGTCTTCCTCCTTCGTTAGCTCTTCATCCTCGATGCGCTCTTCCTTTGGTCGAACCTCTTCCCTGGGAGTAGAGCTGCTTTCATATTTCTCCCTTGATTTCCACAATTGGCTCAACGTTCGAGGTTCTTCCCTGCGAGTCAAGATACTATTAAGCTTGTCAAGCCTCTCTATAATACTTGCGCAGCAAAGACCCTGTTGTTGTTTTTCTACATATCTTTGGTAGTTCAGTTCGTCCTCTAGATAACGGATATGCTCCAAGCTTTCCTGACTTCCTCCAAATTGGTGTACCAAAAACATTTCATACTCCAGGTCCTGCTCTAGGTAATCAATTCGCTTTCTGGTTTCCTTCAGCAAATCAAAAATTATAGGTCTCATTGTGTTGAACCTGGGGAACACAAAGACAAAAGGAAAACCGAGATCAAAAGTAACAAGAAAGATCTACACTATAAATACTCAAAACACGCAAATTAAACATTCTCAGTCCCCGGCAACAGCGCCAAAAACTTGTTCGTTGATTTTACACCCCTATAAACCTTTATCAATAATGATAAAGACCTATAAGTTAGTAAAATAAGGAAGGGATAGTTTTGTATTTATAACCTGTAATAATTCCCTAAATAGCAACGAACCCACAGTGTATGGGTCAATCACAGTAAAGGTAAATATTCCAGGGTCGATCTTAGGGACTGGGAGGATTAATATGCAACAATGATTATAAATAGAATAGATGTCAATTAAAGACAGGGGGTTGGAAAAGATAAGGGAAAGAAATCAAAAAAAAGTTTTAAAAAGGGTTTTAAGGACTCGCAATCAATTGTCACTATTGATTGAAAGTCAAAACAAACAAACAAAAAGGGAAAACAAAGATAATCAAGTTAAAGGAAAGAAAATGGATTCCAAGGGTTCAAGATCATTGTTTATACATATAGATTCAGGAAGACTCATAAAGATATATGGTAGAAAATCTACAGGGATGAACGTATCTAGGCTGACAGTCTATTACCGGGTAAGTCTCAAGACTATCTAGTTCCAAACCAACTACCTATTACCGGGTAAGCCTCAAGGTAGAGAGGTAGGAAACTCTAAACAAACCAGACTACAAACTAAGGGAAAGGCAAACCATTACCGGGTAAGTCTCACGTATTACCCAACTTAGCAAGGAATCTAAGCACGTTCAACCAATAAAGGATAAACCTTTATTACCTATGATCAGTCTCTCATGTATCTATGAAGGAATATCACCGAGTACGTCTCAATTCAAACTTAGGTTACTAGCTAGAAGGATTCTAACTAGATTCAAGTTCAAGCCAACCATTAGGATTTCTAGCAATTCAAAGCCAAAACAAAGCACAATCTAAACCATCATAATCAAAGGCATAAACAAATCCTTGTCAACCTTGGAACCACAAGGTTCTACCCAATAACAATCATATCAAAGAAAGACAAATAAATAAATAACAAAGATGAATAAAAAGAACTTAACTTCAATAAATTAAAAACTCCAATCTTGACAAGTCTCGAATCCAACAAGGTCTTCCAAACAAACCTCAAGCAAAAGTATGAATCTTGAACTAAACTAAGAAGAAATATAGTGAAGAAGAAGAAGAGAAGGGAAGAGAGACGGCTTGCCCTCTAGGGCTAGCTCTGGGCGACTCCCAGCACAAAAAACGGACGCTTAGAAATAACCTAGAGCTTCCCTTTTATAGCCAACAACCTTCCAAAGGATGGGCTGGGCCAAAACCGATCCAAAAATAAGATAAAATCGCCGAACAGGAAATCTCGGGCAAAAATCTCGGTCAAAAATCTCGGTCAAAAAAATCTCGGTCAAAAATCTCGGCCGAGATCGGGACCGAGATTTCACAACAAAAACTTTCAACTCGGCCGAAATTATGCATCTCGGCCCGAGATCAATGGATCTCGGCCGAGATCAGGCCATCTCGGCCCGAGATCAAGGGATCTCGGCCGAGATCAGGCCAATCTCGGTCTGGTCAGACCGAGATCAAGGCCGAGATGCCATCCCTTCGTTCCTTCGTGTCTTTAGCTCGATTCTTAGCCCTTTCCCGTGCACGTATGCTTGCTCCAGTGCGTCCACTTCGAGGCTTGATCCTCAAATACGTCGTTTTAGCTCCAAAATGTGCCAAATCACCTACGAAGCCACAAATAGCGTGTGTAGACATCTATTCTTGCAAAGTAGAACTAAACAAGCATAAATGGCACAAACTAAGGCCAAAACATGAATGCGGAAAGGGGAAATCTAACTAAATGCATGAGTAAAACAGGTCGATAAATCATGTTATCATTATCACACCTCTCCCGTCCACCAAAGGGAAAGAAAAAGTGGACGAAGGGAAGGAATCAAGGCCCGGAAAGAAGAAAAGCAATCCCGTAGGAGGAGTCGGTTTCTACCGACAATTCATTAAAGGAATTTCAAGACCTCCTACATCACTCACCTCCATTCTAGCAAAAGGAGGAAAGTTGGATGCTTATGAGAGCTCGAAGATCTATAGAGAGAGCTCTAAAATCAATCGTAAGTTTAAGAAAGGTGATTTAGTCATACTAGCTAACTCAAAATATCACCTTGTGTAGGGAGAGTTCGAGAAGAAATGAACAGGTCCCTATATTGTGAAGAAAATTCACCCCTACGGTTCAGTTGAAATATGGGGTAAAGATGTTGGTTCAATAAGAGTCAGTGAGAATAGGTTGAAGAAGTGTAGGCCGGAAACTCCGGGAAATCAGCCTTCGCCTATATCTCCGGATTAAACATTGACGGACTCAGGTATAGCAAGAGACCTTAAACCAATGCGCTTCTCGGGAGGCAACCCGAGGTAAGAGTCTTCATGTCTTTGTTTTTGCTTTTGTGTTTTTGCGCGTTTGTTTTTGTTTTTATCTTTGTAGGATCTAGGTAACAATGGTGGAAAGAAAGAGAGAATATGCTCGGATAAGTTCTAAAAACGAGACCCGCAACTCGAAGGAAAGAAAAACGAAAGAAAACGGGACGGAAACAAGTAATCTCGGTCGAACCGACCGAGATCCCGACCGAGATCGGGACCTGTCGGATTTAAAACCCGATTCTTCTTCTCCTCCTTCATTCTTCACATCCTCCATAGCCTAAAAACCTCTAAACCCTACCCAAAATTCTCAAAATCGCTCAATTCTTCACCAAATCCACTCTTTTCACCCACAATCAATCCACTACTACAAAAATGACTTTATACCACCCTAAAATACCCCGGGCGTTCTAATTCCGAAGTATAAAACCCTTACCGAAACTTTTAAAAATTGATTTGGGACTTTATATGCCGGATATAAGATTATCCGGGGTATAAAGGAGGATAATAAATTAATTAACAAGGTAAATACCTCGCGCCCGACCTATATGCTAAAATATTTATAGAATATATATCGCGGTTTGTCGATGTCCGGGATATTCGCTTGTACAAAATCGGGAAGCAAATTTTTTTTTCTTCTATTTTTTTAAAAGAAAATCTAGACACTCTAACACGCTAAGAGAACGAATGAAAACCCTAGCATCTAAATCTAAATTTGTTCCTCTCTTTGCTATTGGAACGAAAATCCAGACACTCTCATCATCTATGTTACTCTCATTTCTCACAAATTTGTTCTTCTTTCTCGTTCGATGCAGAAGACAGAAGCATTCTTCCTCAGGATCTGAGCGAACTCCAGTTTTGAAACCCTAAGCCTTCCAAAATTACTCTGCAACCATTCATTTCATCTCTTCTCCGACTTGCTAATTGGAGGCTAAGTTGGCGCCATGTCCGAGCCCGAGCGAAGCGTCCTAATGGTTCGTTGCTTGCCCAAATTTTTAGGGCTTACAACTTTCATTTCTCAATTTTTTTTTCCTTTGGAACTTCTGCTTTACTATTACTTTCCCCAACTTTATGTCTCCCGAGGTACTATTAGGGATATCATTTCTCAAGTATGGTTACTGATATTTGTTTTCCCGTCTCGGGTATTCTATGTCAGAGGGGATGTTGATTTTTTGCTCGGGAACATTACGGATTTACAAAGATCGAGCTTCATAAATTCATGTCTTTCAGTCACTTGAAATGTATGTCCGCTTTGACTCAGCCTCGGAATTGGTCCCAATGGTTATGGTGAAAGTTTAATTGTTTGTTTCAATGCCGTTCTTCTAGGTGATGATCCTCAGGTTCGCACTTAACTTGTTAGTCTGCTATTCTAGCAATCGTTGTGATTTTCGTGTTACTAGACTGTATCTTTTCCTTTTGTTGAACTCAAAGTTCAGAAGATGTATTATGGTAATGATATATAGTGAATAATGAAATAGTTTTCTTGTCTGCCACTATTTGTTGACTCATTCACTCTTCTGTGTTAAGGAGAAATAAATATTTGCGGTTGTAAACAAACAACCACAAACACCAATAAGAGGTAAGTATTGCATCATAACTACTCTCTCTTTTCATTAAGTATGGGTAGATTAAAAAAGGCCCGTTATGGTTAGACAAGCAAACATTGACAAGATCCGATTGTACTAAATTAGCTATGGAATATATTTAGGTTTGTGTTTGGTTATATTTAAGGTTTTGAATATAATCAAGAACAGATTCGCTAAGTATTGGTTCAAAACTTGATCGATATTCAATATTTGATTCTAGCTTGGTAACTTGACTAACCCCGCGGCATATATTATTAAGGTTACTTACATATTATGAGTTAGTGTTTCAGGTGTAATTTATTTTTGATGAATAAATATTTAAAAGTTGAGAAGCTAATAACTAGAAACTAGTATTTTGCTCAACAAATTAATGTTTTTCGGTATTGATATGATGCAATGGTTGGTTTTGAATTGTAAGTTCTGTTTTTTCATTTAAAATGTTGAAGTAATGAGTTAATTACAAAAGAGGACAAATTTATTTTCACCATTGAATCAAAGGTGATATTAAAGCTTCCTAGCACTCTAGACAAGTTCATGTCTTTATCCTCTAGACAACAAATTAAGATTCTCTTCAAGCATGGTGGTTTGGTCTTTTATCGTGTTAAGCCTCTCCGCAAGCAATAAGTTGTGAGGGTGCTTACGGATATGCAGGAAGTTGTATGACAAGAAAATAACATGATAACCTCTAAAGGAACAATTTCTGACAAATCCTTAAGCATCATTCTTTACCATACGTAATTATTAGTTTCAAACATTTTCATTATCCTTCTATGTATTTTATTCTTAGTATATGGTGCCTTTAGAGAATATTCCTTGGTTTAACGGTTTTTTTTTTTTCTCCAACTCTAAATGCAGACATGTTTTCTAAAGGTTTTGGCATGCATATGATGAAAGGATAATGACCATGAGAATGATGATCATTGCAGCTATACTTGAGCAAATAAGGTATGCTCTTGACCAGCTATTGTCATACAAATGTTCTGACAGTGAGGAATTTTTACAATCCATGAATGGTACTTTACTCTTCACAGTATGAATATAGTTACCAAGCATGATGTGCTAAATCATGTGTTTTATGAGTAGTATTTAAGGTTATTTTTCAGGATTTATCATCACTATTAGGCTGCTAGAGCCTCCATTGCATATTTTATTTGGAATGTCTGAATAGATCAATTTGTTAGTCTAGTATAAGAGTAATCTACTATTGGAAGTTATTTGAGTTTTTGATGAATATAAACTTTATGTTAGTAAACGGATGATAAGTCACATTGAACTATCAAATGACATTCTCTTTGTAAACTGCACTTTGAATGTTGGTAGTTTTCTTGTCGATATATAAATTCTATAACTAGAACAAATCATGTATGTTATGTACACAAATACAAGTTCATACTCAAGCAATCATGCAAACCATGGAAGGCTGCAGGCAGGTGCAACTATGGCATCTCATATGGATATGGACACACTACAAGTGCAACTATGGTTTCTCATATGGATATAGTAAGGTGATCTTCATATTATCAACCTCAAAGTTTTCTCATGATGTATGCATAAAAATCTCAACCAAGATGATTATGATTGTTTCCGGGTTATAGCTTCCGAAGGTCCACAAAAGTAGGACGTCAAGTAATGCAGGTAGTTGCAATGGTCAGGTAAAAAAATTTGGATCTGCCTCTACAAATTTGTTCAGGTAAAAATTTGGATCTGCCTATATTGCTCACGTCGCTTATGATCACTTGCATTTTGGTCTTATGTTATTCAACTGCTTGATATCATGATCCTCGTGTGCCCAATATGAAGGTGGAAGATGATCTTAAACAACCCTTCATAAGTATTGAGTTTCCACATGACATGAGATCACTAAGAGAACCAAGCTTACCAAAATCTCTTATCATGAAATTTTTAGTACAAGACTGTAACATGTTTGGTGAGAATAATTATATCGGATAAATATAATCAGAAAATAGTTAGGGCGGACATATGATATCTCCATCTCTCTCTAGAGTTCTTTACATAAATATAATTCTCCTGTGCATGTTGTGCGGTCAACAGGATCTGTGCAAGTATTCTCCCAAGCAAGCATCTGTGCAATTTTCGTAAAAACTTCTTGTGTCACTTTCTCATACACATGATATAGCATCCAAAAATTAGCAGTGAACCATTAAAACTTCTTTGTTTACATTTTTATGCTATAACTGTTAAAGTTGTCTACCTACGAAGGTAATGGTGGCATTGTAGGTGTCATGAATAGCAATTTGAGAAAGTTGGTTGAGCAGTTTCTTTTTTTATGGAACTATTGATTTTAAACAAAATATTGAATGTGAGTGAATAAAGATGATTTATTATGTCCTTTAGTGTTAAGAGCATGTGATTGTTTAAGTTGGCTTTCTTATATAATTGTATACCTAATTGGTTGAACCAGGACACCTTGAATTGATGTCAGCTTGATACTCATTTTGATTGTTTTTGGTAAACATCTCTAGCTTGATTGTCTTGGGAAATTTTCTCTTATGCTTCTATATTTACACCTATAGTTCTTCTGCAATATTCTGATGCAGATCAAGAATGTGAAAATTGCAAATAAAGAATGTGAAGATTTCAGATAAAGAATGTGAAATTTTTTTTGATGAAGATGAAGAAATGAGAAAGGCTTTTGAAAAATGGAAGCGAAGACATTGTCCTTAATTGTGCTTCTTAGAGTTATTTTTTTACGTGCTTTGTACCTCCCTTTGAAAAAGTGAAACTACATATTCATTGTGTTTAAATGATGATCAAAACACCCGATGACATATGTTTAGTAACATTTTAATTAAGTTTAGAAATATAATTTATTCATTTTTATATGTTCTTGGGGATATTTAATTGCTACAGTTAATTTGAATATTGGTTTTGTTTTGATTGAAATGAATTGTGTTTGAATGATATTAACTCTATTTTCATATATTATTTTTATATACAAGAGGTATGTTTCTTAAAATAGAAACATGCTTTTAAATTCAACATAGGTCAAATACCCCGGATAAGTACCGGTAAAATACATCGGACATATCAAATATTATATATCTCGGATGTACATCCGCCGTATATACTAACAAATACTCGGATGAATTCCAAAGAATAACCTCCTGGATATTTGTATATCCGGCTTATATGCATAATAATACGCCGGATATATTAAACAATATATACCCCGGTTGTGTTGATGTCCGGGGTATATACTACCAAATACCCCGGATGGTTTAAATCACGTTAAATGGATGGATTTTTGTTCGAAGTATATACGCCGGATTTTAAAAAGGACACGCCCGGGGTATATACCTTTGGACCAAATACATTGCTGACTTTTATGCCGGATGTGATCCGGGGTATATAGTCTCAAATATCCGGGATATTTGACATATTCTGTAGTAGTGATCCCAAATCAAAATCCTAACTCATTTGCACAACAAATTTCACCAAAATCCATCCACATTCACCTCTCCAAACATCAAACATTAACAAAAAACCACTTTCACAAAGAACCATTAAATCCATCAAATCTTTAAGGGATTTTTCTCAAAAAGGCCTTAGGAACGTCATCCAAGTAAGGGACGAGCAAGAAGTCGACGGAAAACAGCAATCCCGGCCGAGACCGAAATCGTCGCCCCGAAAATCTCGGCCGATGAACCGAGATTTGCCCCTGTTTTGCAATTTCGATCCAAGATGAATAGGTTAAAGCGTTTGTTGACAAGGAGCAGCTCCTCGAGGAAGAGGGCAAGAAGCAAGCCGAACCTTCCGAGCCCTAGAGGAATGTTCCAATCATTCCGGACGCTTGTAAGTCAAACTACTCTCGAATTGCCAAGCTTAGCGTTGATGCACCTAAGTACCTAGATATTGAGGATATTTGTGAATTGGGTGTTAGTGATGATTTGTTTGTGATCATGGAGATATGTGGATGGCATCATCTAGTGGATATCAAGGAACCTAATTATGTGGAACTGACTTTGGAGTTCCTTAGTTCCTTTGATTTGAAGAGCAGGAATTCCGCACTACAAAAAATAAATAGATTTGCAACGACTTGTACGACGGCATGTATATGCCGTCGCAATTAGTTGAACATTTGCGACAGTGCTGCGACGGCATCAACGCCGTCGCCAAAAGATTAGTCAATGTCGTCGGCATTATAACGCCGACGCAAAATATAAGCCTCAAAAAAATTGCCGTTTGCTATATCCACGCCCTTATATTACTAAATTCACGCCAAATTATATGCGGTTCGTGAACCGCAGAAAAAATCATATGCGCTTGAGAAGGCGCACAAACTAATAAAAAAAACACTTGTCCATTTCCCTTCTTCGTAAATTGAAGCTCTACAAAGTACGATTTACATTAGAAAATGACAAGCGTCTGAGATTGCACAACAATGGAGCATGCCCAACCTTCGAGCATTCTCGTGTCTGCTGTTTGCCCAACGTTCCTTCTTGTGCCTGTCCAGCCTTCCGGTTTGTCCATTCTTCATTTTGATATGGTGTTCATTCGCAATAACTCGACAACGGCAACTATGATTCAACAGATACGGTGCCAAAACAAAATGGTTATTTTCCATTGTGGCCGTAGATGCATAGGATGCGAGATGATCAGCAATTTAGTTTTAAATCCGATTCAATTTCTAGTATCTCGTTATCAAATGCGTGTGAGTGTGTGAAATGTTGAGTTAGGTTTAGCAGCCGGTTGTTGATTTTTCACATGAAGGCTTCTTGATTCATTAGAAATTGGATAACATGACAAGTAATAAAAACTAATCTAGTACAGGGTTTGATAATTCATGTTTCAAACTATACGATGTAGCAAGGAACCATTTCAGCAGTTGATTATACTCCTCATTTATGTCCTTGAGTTGAAGTACAAAGAGGGAACAAAATCTGTAAGCTTGATGAAGACATACAAATAAATTAATTGTTTGTGAACTAAAATCAAATAGTTATTGCAATGCTCAAATCAATAGTTGATCATATAGGTTTTCTTTAATCTTTTGTAAAACTTTATGCTTAACATTATGTTTTTTTGTATGCAAGTAACCAAGTGCATCTAGAATGGTTCGGAATAGCTGATGTATATGTTTTCAAATTAGTTGCATGTTCTCTTGTATGCGAGTAACCAAGTGCATCTAGAATGGTTCGGAATAGCTGATGTATATGTTTTCAGATTAGTTACATGTTCTCTGTTATAGATTCTTGTTACAACTTGTTCCTGAAGGAGGAAATGAATCAGGTATACTAATGCAACTTTTCAGATTTTGTGAGTAGAATTCAGCAACACACGTTCTTTCAAGTTAAATGTTTTGGCTTATTTTACCATCTTCTTGATGATGCCTCCACGCTGACAAGCAAACCCGGAAACATGGATTGTTTCTATATTCATCATGAGTCAATTTATCATTCATTTAGTTATGCTTCAAGCCTTTGTAGTATGAATACGACCGGAGTTGAAGATGGAAATATCAAGTAAGAGACGACTCAAAATGAAGCGTGCATAAAGAAAAGGAGTACATATCCAAGGAATGTAACGCCTCACTTTCCTCAAGTCAAGCCCATGTATGCGGCTTACAATTTCCAAGAAGATACAGAAGCCCCAAGTTCTTATACAAGGAACATAACGATTCTCATAACTCGAGCCAAGCCCATGTATGCGTCTAACAACTTCCAACAAGATACAATAGCGCTTGGGGCTTATAGTTTATGATGTGTATAAGTATAATATCTTGGTTTTGACTTGTATAATGAATATAATGAAGACTTCCTATCTGTAGTGACATACTCTAAAGAGTAGAAGTTTTCACTTGGTTGTGAGGACCATAGTTATTTCCGATTTGCGGTATTGACTCGTCAAATAATTGTATGAAAATGCCAATTTTTGTTATGCAGTTCCCAACATATTATTCAAGAAGAGAAACAAAACCAATGAAATCTTATTCAAGAAGAGAAAATAGTATTAATTACCGACCAAACTTAATACCACAACAATATCCAACAATAGCAAATCTTTATAAATGGTAAAACCAAACATTTATAAACCAGATTCATTGATCTTCACAATTCACCTTCAAAACTAGAGTTGTCCTCTTGATGCTTTTGTTATAGCTGAATGATGAAATAACACCCTTGAACATAATGCAGCCATATCATTCTAGTTACCAGAAGAAACAATAAATTCATTAACAAGTAACTAAACTATAAGAAAATGAAGAGTCATCATGACAAATGAAATGGAGAATGTGCTTATAGTTTAGGTGTAGTTTCTTTACATAATTTATATCGATTTCAAACTATTAATTTACCCTCACGTTTGCGTTTTTTCTTCTTCTCAAATTTAGTCCTTTTGTTAGTTTAACTTCTAACTTGCCATTATTAGCTGAACTAACATTTACATGAGCTCAATTGACTGTAATATACTAGTCCTACATATCACTAGATGTATTTTTAGCTTGGCCCATTTGGGTAGGAGAAGAATTCCTCATATGTAAAAGCTTCGTACTTGAATTTAGCATATAAATTTAGTCCTTTTTGAGTATTTGTCTGTTCTTGGTTCATTTGCAGCTACTCGACATCGGCTCGTCTTGAACGGCAGAGGGATTGCGGTGGTTCAATAGAAGACGGTCTCGAAATGTAGCGACGGAGTTGTTTGTCGTGATGGTCGGAGATGCAGAGATGACGGAATCTATTCCTGTCTTTAGTTTTGGGCTAAGCCAATTGCATATCGAGTAAAATTTAGCAATTGCTAATCAATCGAACCCCTTCCTATAGTTTTGGACTAAGCCAATTCAGAATGTCTTAAGCGGCTGAGCTCACAGCTGTCAATGCACACCCCTAATTTGCAATCTGCAGCACTGTGAAAAATTGCGTACCAATCAGAAACGAAGATACAGGGAGGAGGAAGTGGAAAAAAGGTATGCGCCTTAAGAGGTGCATGCTACATATATATGCGTTTTAAAATCCGTATAATTATGGCGTGTATTACGTAACATAATGGTGTGTCTATAGCAACGCCCAAAAAATTGGGAGCGTTTTGTAGGATAGGGTTAGCCGACTCCTCTTTTGCAATCTCATAAATCTCTTTGGCCCTTGCCTTCGGCTCAATCTGATACTCTTTATCTATGAACCTGAAGACTCCAATTTTTTAACTGCGTAGTAGAAAGGTGAGGTTATGAAAGGTCGAGTCTCATCTCTACACCGCCCATAGCAACCCGATTAGCACTGAGGTATGAGTTTTCTGGAATTTCTCTTAGGAAGAGTTGCAAATTGCGGTTGAATATGTTATCAATTGGGAGCGCTTAATAGGATAGGGTTAGCTGACTCCTTCTCTTTCGCAATCTCATACATCTCTTTAGTTCTTTCCTTCCGCTCAATCTGATACCCTTTCTCTCTGAACCTGACTACTCTATTTTGTTAACTTCATAGTAGAAAGGTGACGCGTTATGAATGATCGAGTCTCATCTCTACGCCGGCCATAACAACCCAATTAGCAATAAGGTATGAGTTTTCTGGAATTTCTCTTAGGAAGAGTTGCACATTGCGATTGAATATGTTATCAATTTAAAATTGTCTAATTACAACCCTTTCGATTCTAAATCACTCGATTTTCGTGAATTTCTTTCAATCTCAGTTGTCTTTAAATCTCATTTTCCGAGTGCTATGATGTTTATATTCGGATGATGAACTCTTAGAAGTAGTGCCAAAGTTTGTTCTTCATGGTATCCTCTTATTATGATGAAGTATGTCTACCAATTAGCCAGACACTGAAATTTCAGAATAAAATAGAAAATCACAGAAAAATGGCGACCAACGAGAATAGAAGAAGAAAGCTCGTGCGCAACAAAGCATCAAGAGATCGGCCATAAGAGCCTTCTTCAAAGTGATGCCCTTTGGTCAGCCAAAACTATAAAATACCCATTTAAGAAACTACTTTAAACTGATAAACGCCAAGAACACCATGGAGATAGTATTTTAGACTAGTTACTCTCTCCTTGTTGATGTTGATCCTCTATCTTGATTTAATCGCAGGAAGCACTCTTTTGCACAAACCGAAAGATGAGTGCGGAGGTTGTGTGGGATCATGCCACTGGCGATGCGCTCTAGTTATGGAATTTCACAGATGAGTCCAAGGATAATGATCCGATGCGAGTTGGTGAAACCACCGTTTTCAGCATTTTAATGGGTAACAAAGCTCTCTGCACTATCATCTCCGCACCAAAAGGAGCCAAAATAGACTTTTTAAAGCCTTCAATTCCCCTAAACCGTGTAAAGAGTCTCAGGTCCAACTCTGAAAAGTCTCGTTGCGGGATTCAACACCACTGCTAATAAGGCGGATAGGGTATAACCTTTACTAACATTTTTGGTCTCTTGCTTCGTTTTTTCAACTATGGCAGAAAATTATAATAGATTTTTACTTCCACTTTTACAGGTTTGGTCTTGTTGTAACTATAAAGGTATGTCATTGGCTTATTTAGTCTTTTTCGATTGCTTGATAAACTTACTTGAGAAAAAATATTGAACATAGATTGGCTAGCTACTAGCAACGTGTATCCTAGCACTTTGACATTGGGTTTTCTGTTTTTTCAATCTATATCAAGCACTGAGGCAGTAAACTTTATAAGAAAGTTGAAGATCAAAAGTGTAGTTGATGAAGAAATTAGGATGCAATCTTTACCCAATGTCTGCACATAGCTTGGCTACTTGTAGGCAAGAAAACAAGACATGGAGTGTAAAGGTATGTATTCTTTATATTTGTACATGAATTCTTCCCAAAAAGCTTGTTGAAGTAGCTCATTATCGTATATTCTGTCACTAATGGCGTCACAATCACAACGTTTCACCAAGCAAAAAAAACATTTAGTGAAATAGTCGGAGCCGAACGATCGATAGTTGATTTGATACAGGAAATTTCATTGTAATGCTTATCTTGATTATGATGTTTCATAGAATTGCCTCTAGAGGGTTTGCCCATTAAATATGCACAACTTTATTGGTATGTACTACCTTAGAGTTTTAGGCATAGTTAGTTATGAACCTATGTCAGTTATCACTTATCAATTTATAACTTTTTTAGCTTCTGTTATATATGTTTGGATTATTCTTTTGGTTTTTGGTTTTCATTTTGCTTATCAATTTTACTTGTTTTTTCTTGATTCATGAATGTCTAATGTAGAGTTCTGTAGATGTAAATAAACTAAGAAATTAAGAATTCAAAGTTAAATAAGTCTTTCTTCATAGCATATATATATATATATTCCGGCATTGAACTTGATTCCGAAAAAAACATCATTGAATTCTTGTTGATTAAAGAAAATAGTAACTATTATTGATCAATTGAATCTCTCTCTACATCTACAGTATTTAAAAGCTTGCTTTCACGTTGACAAATACAAGTTTGCAAGTTCAATGGTCATGGTTCGGTTAGGAGAGACTGCATGACAAGACTCACGAGTTAGTTGTAATACTTGTCTCATTTGTAGATCAATTGCTTGAAAATTATATTTCCTTCTGATCATGTTATTGAGTTATAAGTAAATGTTACATCTGATTTTCATGCCTTTACTTTTTCTAGCCCTTTTCTTCAACTATGCACATGTAAGAGTGTTTTTTATTGTGAACATGTTAGGTCATATTATATTGTTTGCATGTCTGGTATTGACAAAACCTTGATAATATGAACTGAATAAAATAAGCTTAATAATTTCATAATTTTCTGATAGGTATTGCCATTATTTTCTTCCAATATGGTGTTCAACGAGGGTGTGATTATTATGTGACATGGTGGTGGGAACAAATCCACCACAAGTATAATAATTTCAGGAAAAAGAAACCAAGGAAGAAAAGCAGAGCTTATGAGTGATTATGTGATTTAAAATAGAAGTATTATGGCATACCATACAATTTTATGGAATATAAGGTATGTTTGGAAGCAAGCATTATCGGCAATGTAAATGTCGAAACAAAGATAATTTTCGATATAAAGCAAGCATTATCAGTTGTGTTACCTACAAACAAGATCCTAGTTCCTTCTTTATTCATCTAATGCTTTATGATTGTCACTACTTCTTAGTATACTATTTGATTTTCATTCTAGAAAACCCACTTGTGGCTATCTTCTAGTGTTTTTATACTACAAACACACAATAGAAAGTTAGAAGTTCACTTTTGTGTTACATTTCATAATAATTTGTGAAATGGTTTTTGAGCTTAATGTGGATTGAAGCTACTATGGTCCTTGAGAAGCGAATTTTATTTTATATTTTTGGAAAAAAGACTTTATACCTTGGATCTATTATAGCTCGGTGGTATAAAGTCTACTTTTTTTTAACAAGAAAACAGACACTTGCGACGGACACAATGCCGTCGCAATACCGTCACAAAAAAGATGTGCCATGGGATTCTGCTGTCACAAAGATGTTTTGTGACGGAAGATGTCGTGACGACGTTACTGCCGTCGCAATGCCGTCACAATAGGTTTTTTGTGACGGAAAATCATACATTAGTGACGGCATTACGCCGTCGCAAATGTTTTTTTTTTTTTTAGGACGTAGGAGTGTCAGATTTAGACTAATGAATAATGATTATGAGATGTCTAAAGATGACTTTAGGGATTTGTTTGACTTACCTCGTAGTGAGATTAAGGCTTTTGATGATGAAGTGAATCAGGGTGCTTTTTGGCATGAGATTGCCAAACCTATGAGTCTAGATAGTGAGTGGAAGGCCGGAGAGGCCAAATGCAAGTTCATTGTGAACTTATCTTTTAGACTGGCACATAGGATCTTGAGTGAGGTGTTGTTACCTCGCCATGAGACGCAGCACAAAGTCTTACTTGGCGAGTTATTAGTCTTATGGTGCATTGCTCATGATTACACTCTAGATTCTACTACTTTGATGCTTGAGCACCTGAAAAGGGTGTCCAAAAAGGGTTCAGGGATTATATGTGTGGGTGGTCTGATCACCCATGTTGCTAAGAGACTTGGTCTCGACCTTTTTGATCTTGAGGTCACGAATTGGCCTATCGCTCTAGGGAGGAAACACCTCGTGCATTGGAAGATTCTGATCCAAAAGGGTAGCCAACCCTTCAAAGTAGTCATGCCTTGGGATGAGGTATATGGGATTGTCTAGAGTTTTGATTACATTTTCAAAGACAGGAGATTTTGGAGGGAGGCTTTAGAGCCTGAGAGTTCAAATGATGATGAGATTGTTGGGTAGCCTGATGATGAGGATGTTGCCCATGATGAGGATGAGGATGATGTAGATATGGAGTCTTCCACTTACGCATATGACTTTGTTATTGAGATGAGGGGATGTACAGGTGGAGGTACAGGTTTTGGGACGCATTTTTCAGGTATTCCTGCAGGTGGAGCTTCATCTTCACAGGCCCCCAGACACTAGCGTAGAGGATTAGTGTCCATTGATCAGCTGACGGACGATATTCACAAACTTCGGCTTGGCCAGCAAAGGCTTGAGAGCACCCAACAACAGATCCGGGATCAGCTGGCGGGGCAGGACAAGAGATATTCCGTCTCCGAGGGACTGTATTGTGATATCTATCGCCACATGTTCGAGCGTCGGTATGACCCAAACAACCTCTACTATCCGCCATCTCCACCTCAGTAGGACACGCGCCAGAGAGACCTGCAATCATCAGTTTTAAATTGTGAGTATTGTTTTTATCCCTTCTTATTTTTCACATTGGGGACAATGTGAGATTTAAGTATGAGGTATGATGCTTACAATATTTTTTTCATCATGTTTCGGATATTTGTACTGCATGGAACAATTTTTCAGTTTATGTAACACGTTTCCCTTATTTGTCTTGCATAAAAATTTTTTAAAAAAAACGTGTTAATGTGCTTCTTTAATACTTGGCAGGACCTCTATGATGAGAACATGGTTTAGGATATATGCTTTTGATTATTATTTTTGAGTTTTGAATGAATTATGAATTTGCAGGAATTGATTCCTTTATTTGCAATTTATGTGATTGATTGAAATTTTTATGTTTAATTGAATTGAATTTGATAGTTGAAGCTATGTGATGAGTTCCTATACTTTTGCATGGGAATGATTTAGGGAATTCGATTTTTCTTCTTCTCTATCTTATTCATGTTTAGCACCTCAAACATTGATCATATTTGCCTCCTTTGACCTATCTGGGAATTAGGATTTTGAAGTTTGAAGGTGTGTGCTAAAATAAAAAGTGATTATTTGAAGAAGTTGAAGTTGAATTGTATGAGATGTGAACTGAAAGCAAGATCTTATAAAGGGATTGTTGGCTGTGAAGATGAGTAACTCGCCACCATTCACATAATCGGGTGTTTGTGTCTTGCCAAAGTCCCATTAGTTTTAAAAACATTCCCTATGAGTTGATTTGGTATGTGCATTTTGGTGTGAGGTACGTGAAGGAAACTGAATACCAAGGTTTCGGCTATTGTGCACCACTGCCATTAACTCAAGAAAAAGAAAGTGCAAAAGAAAAGGTTGGATGTTGAAAAAGAGTTCAATGTGTTGTTCTTCTTCCCGGATTACCACCAAATATCCTATATTATCCTACCTTGAAATCACGTTTCTATGGCTTTTCATTCTTAAGTCCTTTCGATCTATGCATATGTATTCGACTTAATGGCTTAAACTTGATTTTCTTGGATATTAGGCATTTGAATTTCTATGAATATTATAAATTTCTTATAAAGTTTGATTTTCCTTCACTTGCCTATTTTGTTCAAACTTGTTAATAATATCTCTCTAGCTTATGATTACACCTTTGAGAGTGATCATGTATAGAAGCAGAAGCACACCAAAAAGAGTTTTTCATACTTGTGTTTGCATAGATAAATCATGTTAGCTTGTCCTTGAATTTACTATTTGCTTGAGGACAAGCAAGGATAAGTATGGGGTATTTTGATAACATGATTTATCGACCTAGTTTACTTGATCATATAGGTAGTTTTTCCCTTTCTGCATGCATGTTTTAGCCATAGTTTGTGTCTTTTGTGCTTGTTTAATGTTACTTTGCAAGTATGGATGTCTACACACGCTTTTGGTTACTTTGTAGGTACTTTGGCGTGTTTTGGAGCTAAAACGGTGCATTTGTGGACTAAGCCTCGAAGTGGATGCATAGGTGTTGTCATACGAGCACCGGAGAGGAGAGAACTACGCTTTAGGAGCAACCGAGGCAAGTTGCCCGAGGTCATGAGGAATCTCGGCCGAGATCCACCAATCTCGGTCCGAGACGGGAGGCTTGGAAGCCACTACAGTAAAAATTCGGTCACTATCTTTGTCCACATCTCGGTTGCCCAGACCGAGATCCCATGACGCTGAAGTACGAAGTTGAAATCTCGGCCCCGACGTCGACCAATCTCGGCCGAAATCCCGACCGAGATATTTCTCTTAGCGTTAAAATCTTATTTTATTTCGACCTTCATCCCAGCCCGCGAGTTTTGAAGGGTTTCAAGTCATAAAAGTAGAGTTCCAAAGTCCAGAAAAAGGACGCTCACCGAAGAGAAGAAAGAAGATTGTTTATGTTTGGAAAGTGGAAGTTCGATTGTTGAAGGAAAGTTTGTTCTTTTATTTCTTTTTCACCATCGTTAGTTAGTTTTGAGGAAGATCCAGTACTGGAGTTCGTTTGGAAGTTTGTTAAGAGACTGAAAGTTGGAAGACAAGTTTGTTTGATTCAATAAAGGTGGGTACTTTCTTCATTCCTTTTTTCTTTTTAAGTATGTTGATTTCCCTTTTTAAATCAAATTCAAGATTAGCCATGAGCTTTAGTGGCTAAAAACCTTATGTGGTTCCAGGGTAGATAGAGATTTGTTTATACCTTGGACTATGATGGATTGAATTGTTCTTATTTCTAGTTTGTGTAAATCGCTTTAAATCCTATGGAAAGGTTCGGTCTTTGTAGGTTTAGATTCAATCTAAACCACCTTAACCTAAGTAGGAATGTAGTCGTAACTGAGATATTCCTATTTAGATACATAAGAAAACTTGTTCATCCAAAGCGTTACATTCTATTCTATGTCACGTGTGATTTCATTATATCCTAAGTCAATATGTATAAGTAATGATCTTGAATCCCTAGAATTGCATAATTTTTTTATTTGATCTTTCTTTGTTTGCTTTGACTTTCAACCAATAGTAAAAATGATTGCGAGTCCTTAAAACCTTCAAAAAACCTTCTTGCGTCGTCTTCCCTTATCTTTTTCAACCCCTTCTTATTCTGGATCTTTACTATTCTTGATCAATTGCATATTCATTAACTTATTCCCCAAGAGATCGACTCCAAAATACTTAATCTTTTGCTGCATCCGATCCATACAATGTGGGTTCGCTGCATTGAGTAGATATTCGGAATACAAATTTAAAGCAGATTCGTCGTTTTGCTATCTTGTAGATTTATATCTCTTTTGATAGTTATTTATAGGTGTGTAAAACCAGCGAAAAGTCGTAAAATTAACTCGGTGTCACTGTCATCTAAAAAAGCTTGGATAAGTCAGAGGGCTCGAAATTAGAGTCTATAAAGCCCAAAAAATTGTGAATGTGAATTTTTATTTCAGGATTGAAAATTCCAAAGTATATTATGAGATAACATAATTTATTAGTGAAAGTAATTTTTCATTATAATTTATTGAGAGTTTAGTATTTTTAGGTATATTTAATTGAATAAGATGGTTTAGATAATATATTATAACCAAAAAAACAAACCTCCTCTTAGAATATAAATGATTAAAAAAATAATATTTCGTAGTTAAGTTATATTTTTTCATGAAATAAGTATGGAACGGACAAAACTATAGTTTTTGCCTACTATTTTCATATTCATTTAACATAAATATTGTTCAGAAAAATTTCGGATGATATCCCTGTGGTTTGGAATTTTCCGGATTTTGCCAAGAGATTTTTTTTAGTTCGGAAGGTACCCTTGTGTTTTCATATTTTTCGAAAAATGTCCAATTCTATTTAAATTGTAGAGGATGTCAACTAAATTCTTTTTATTAAAATGAGAAAAAACTTCTTTTTTAAAAAAAAGATAAAAGAGGCTAAACATTTTACACATGAGTTTTTAAAAAAAATTATTTTAAGTTGACATACTTTTACAATTTAAATAGAGTTGGGAATTTTTCGGAAATATATGAAAATACAAGGGTACCATCCGAACTAAAAAACACTCTGGACAAAATCCGAAATATCCCGAAATACTGGATACCTTCCGAAATTTCCCTATTATTTATTTAATTAAATAAATAAATAAAATATATCATGCACTCATTTACAATGATCAACCTAAACCTGAACGAAGCTAGGGTTTAAAAATGTTGACGTCAGTGAATTATAAATGAGCTGTTATTAGCCTCGTAGGTTTTGCAGATTCATCATCAAGCTTGCGACTATGAATATGAATCTTGAATTCTTGATGTTCTTCTTCACAAAATCTAAATTTTAATTCTGTATATATAATTTATATATTGTATAGACAAAAATGAAGCCGGGTTGACACGGCATCACATCTTTGACAAAAGTCCACGTCATATTCAAATGAGTAGATAGTGTGGGCCCTCCTCTCTCCCTCCTTTCTTTCAGAGTTGTCAAAATTTAGCCGACCCATAAATCCGACACGACGAATCCGAACCCGACCTGTCCCCGAAAATTTTAAAAAAGAGAATCTTCGGAACCGACCCGCTTGAAACCGATTTAACCCGAATGGATTTATAACCCGAAGTAATCCGACCTGAATGACCCGATAGCCCGAATGACCCGCCCCGAACAACCCGATAGTCCGAAGTAACCCGACCCGAAGTAACCCGACCCGAAGTAACCCAACCCGAAATAACCCGACCCGAAGTAACCCGATAGCCCGAAGTAACCCAATAGCCCGAAGTAACCCGACCCAAAGTAACCCGACCCGAATAACCCGACAGTCCAAGTATATATGTGGATAATTATCTGATCCGACTAAAGTAGTTTTTAGATATCATATTTTAGAATTATATATCAAATAGATCGACCGAATTCCACAGATTGTTATCCGATTCGGCAAAAGATGATAGATTTTATTTTACATTTTATAACAAACAAAATAGGAAAGCATATATGGTCCATATGGATCAAATGGAATGATTAGTCGGTCAGATTAGATATTTTGATCAAACGGATCAATCGGATATCCATATCCGGTTAAATTCATATGCAATCAAACAAATCGGGCTAAAATCATTCCGATCAATTGATTAAACATCTATGGGGATAATTACCTGATCTGACTAAAGTCGTTTTTAGATACCATATTTTAGAATATGGATCAAATAGATCGACCGAATTCCACGGATTATTATCCGATTCGACAAAATATGATAGATTTTATTTTACATTTTATAACAAACAAAATAGGAAAAGCATATATGGATCAAATGGATTGATTAGTCGGTCAAATTAGATTTTTTGATTAGACGGATCAGTCAGATATCCATATCCGGTTAAATTCATATGCAATCAAACAGATCGGGCTAAAACCATTCCGATCAATTGATTAAACTTCTATGTGGATAATTACCCGATCCGACTAAAGTCGTTTTTAGATACCATATTTTCGAATATGGATCAAATAAATCGACCGAATTCCACGGATTATTATCCGATTCGGCAAAAGATGATAGGTTTTATTTTACATTTTATAACAAACAAAATAGGAAAAGCATATATGGATCAAATGGATTGATTAGTCGGTCATATTAGATATTTTGATCAGAAGGATCCGTCGGATATCCATATCCGGTTAAATTCCTATGCAATCAAACAGATCGGGCTAAAACCATTCCGATCAACTGATTAAACATCTATGTGGATAATTACCCGATCCGACTAAAGTCGTTTTTAGATACCATATTTTCGAATATGGATCAAATAGATCGACCGAATTCCACGGATTATTATCCGATTAAGCAAAAGATGATAGATTTTATATTACATTTTATAACAAACAAAATAGGAAAAACATATATGGATCAAATGGATTTATTAGTCGGTCAAATTAGATATTTTGATCAAACGGACCAGTCGGATATCCATATCCGGTTAAATTCATATTCAATCAAACAGATCGGGTTAAAATCATTCCGATCAAACATTTATGTGGATAATTATCCGATCCGACTAAAATCGTTTTTAGATACCATATTTTTGAATATGGATCAAAAAGATCGACTAAATTCCACGTATTATTATCCGATTAGGCAAATCATTGTTGTTATTATTATTTATTACGAATGTCTTTAATTTACTATTACATTTTAATAAATAAAATGAACACTAATACACCATCAAAAGTCTAAAACAAGTAAACAACACAACTTTTATTTCATCTTTTATCAAATTAATATCTTCGTATAAATTTTAGAATATATTACACAAACCCGAACATAAATTGACCTGAATCAAGATGTTAGGCAAACCGATCCGGTTTCGACCGAACCCGAACATAAATTGACCCGAATCAAGATGTTACGCAAACCAATCTGGTTTCGATCCAACCCAAACATAAAAATGACCCGATTCCAACTCGATAATTAATACCCGACCCAAACCGGCCCGACCCGAAACAAACCGATAAAAATGTGAGCTTGTTTTAACCCGACCCGTTTCAACCCGTTCCTGTTATAACCGACCCGATTTCGACCGGTCCCGTTACGACCTGGGAATTGAGACTACTCAATAACCCGTTTCAACCCGAACAAATGATACCGGCCCAACCGACCCGACCCGAAACAACCCGATTAATAACCAAGCCTTTTTTTACCCGTCCCCGTTTCAACCCGAGCTTGTAGGACTCGACCTATTGACCCCGTTTGACACCTCTACTTTCTTTCATTGACCTTCTTCTCTTTCTATCAATTCGTGACTTACCTCTGAACCTCAATCAAAACCCCCAAGCCTCCTCTTTGTTTCTTTTTATTTTATTTTATTTTCTTCTTCATTTAATCATTCACAAAATGACATTAACGCTAAATTATTGACCAAAAGATATACAAACATAAAGTTTCAAAGTTAGGAGTATATTTGATTATATAACATCTTTGAAGAGTTAGAAGTTTGTAAATGTACCCCCGAATTCTGAGATCTCAGATGTTACTCGTTTGGACATTACAGTGGATTTTGGCCTTAGTTTGACATCAATACAACTCGGACCTCACAACAAGAAATATTGAAAGGCAAATATATATTTTCATAACAAGTTTAGAAATAGTGTTATCGATAACAAGGTTCAACATCCATACTAAAATAAAGATATAAATATGCAATTATAATCTTAATGTTGAAATAACCAAAACTCTCAAATAAGACTCCCTAGTACGGAAATCCGGCTGGCCACTCCGCTCTCGATTACTCGACATAAATCTAACCTCCAATATATATCAAAACGGTATAAAACCGATAGCTAACAGTTCTAATAATGAGGGTAATAAAGCACAAACACAAGTAATGAAAGCAATAAACACCTCAACATGCACAAACAAGGTCCCGGTTATTATCTTTTAATTTGGTGAAATTGGTCATTCTACTTGTTCAACTTTTCATGTTAGCACGAGGATCCTCCAACCCTCGCCCCCGTCCCCGTAAATCAACAGGACTGGTTTCAATGCATTCCCCGTATACACTGTTGGGTTGGTCGCGGGAGCCTTTCGATCACCATCTGTGCTGGACATTGATGCTACGGCCCGTTATAATACACTTGGGTCTCTCTTTAGAAATAGAAATGCAATGATCTAGTTGGTTCATTTATTTAACATACAATAAACACACTACCCTAGTACGCACTTAAAATTATTACAGTAGCAAAGTGAGTCTGATGAACTCACCTTATCCGATACGATACTTTATTATCCAACCTCGATCCGACTACGGACGATCTCACGATCCTGATTAAGATGTGACAACATCTTAGTACTTATCATTCTACAATCCCATCATTATCGAGTCCGATATCTAGCATCACTACTCATATCATTTTCTACGACCTAGGTTTCACGGACCTAGACGTCCATTCCAACATTTTAGTATCATATTATCATCTAGTACAAATCCAACTCTCATTCCTATTGTGCCTTAATTTCTGCAATTCTACAAGATCGAGTCATCCAACTCGTCATTCCGTTTTCGCACGGTTCCATCATTTAACTCCTCACTATTATCAATTATGAAATTCTCACGTTCTAGTTCGATCAAATTCTCTACCAATTCCACTATATAATTCCACTTCTAATCGTACGGGTATTTTATAAAATTCCAGGAACTAAGTCATTAATTACGGAAATTAAATCAGGATTTCAATTCTCACCGAAAGTACCGGAAATGGGCCGAGAGCAAATCCGTTAGTACCGGGCGGCACCAGTTGATGTCAAATGGCGAGGCAATAGGTTCTACTTTGAGTCCCACTCGCGGTAGTCACACGTAGGCGGTGTAACACCCCAAATAAGTAGGATTCGAGGTGCTACTGGGCTAGGATCTCACAATGGATCCTGACCCTAGCCTAACAGCAAGTTCACTGAATCTTACAACAAGGAACCAATAGATTAAATACAAAACATCAAACTGTTATAAAAGTATAAAAAGATTTATACAAGTACTGCTGAGTACAACAAAACATAATATATACATGCTCAAAAGATCCCATCCCACGATATCGCCCAGTGTACGGAACCCTCAGTAGATCACCCCTCCGGATCACTCTGCAGCTCTCCTAACCTGCAAAGGATCTACAACACGGTATAAAACCGTTAGCTAACTATACACATATATAAGAAGATGCTAGAGCACAACCACACATCAGAAATTATAACATATCAACATGCTTTCACCCATTTACCCGGTTTATTATCTTTAATAAGTCGAATCACTCAATCGTATAAATAGATGTATATAAAGATATGTGACACGAGGAATATAATCCTCGCCTCTGGGTGCTATAGCCAGCTGGAGTAGTATCGGCACACCTCCCGTGTACCCTATGGGAGTGGTGAGGGTCCTTCCCGTATACCAGATCTGGCATGACTACAGAGAACCTCCCATACTCCACTACGGGATGAAAGGGAAAGGTTATCACGGCCACTACAATGGGCGGTCAATATAATATAAGTCGGTAATGAACCATATCGCATGCTACCAAGCATAAACAAACACCACTCAAGCATACATCCAATATAAGGATAGTAGCTAAGTAAGTCCTATGGACTTACCTCAATCTCGGAAGTAATCCCAACTATGATCAACTCTCATGTACGTCCACTCCAATCTGGAGGACAACACGGCCTATACAAGACATACATATATACATATCAATCTACTATCACACAAAGGGGTCACACCTAGACCCAAGGGATCCATAGGGATCATATCCAACTCGTAAACCTCAAAGCCGTAACCGGCATATCTATATCATACTCATCATAAACCGATACCTAGCATGGTACTAGTTCCCTCATACTTAGGAAAGGAAAGGAACTACCCCACTATGGGTAGTCCCGGGACAAGACGCACCTGCGTAATCAAGGGACGCAGGAGCGGAGTAGAAAACCCGCAGGCGCGGCGGGGATCAGCCGCAGGCGCGGTGACCCGGGACGCAGGCAAGGCGCTGGCGCTGCGGCACGGCTTCCGCAGGGGCGGCGGCTTCTCGGCGCAGGGGCGGCGTCTGTGCAGAACGTGAACCCGCGGCTTCTATTTGACTCTTCACGTGATCAAATCACGTCTTCTCTCATCCAAATTCACACACATACATATACATATACATACACATTTCAACGTTAATCTATGATCAATACATCTAATCCTAAGCTAAGGAAGGAAGAATCAAGGAAAGAAAGAAGGAGAAGCAAGAACACTTACCACCTTTGTGGTCCTAGGATGCAGGGAGAGATCACACCCTCAGTAGCTGGCTTCCAAGCTCAGCATACACATTAGCTCATCAACCAACATCAACCACACACACCAAAACTCTTCCAAACTCAAGAGAGATCAAGAACAAGATCAAGAAGGGTGAAGGAGAAGCAAGGAGGACGTGAGCACTGAGGAAGAGAATTGAAGATGGAACCCTTGATCAGCCAAGGGAAAGGAAGAAGTAAGCAAAAGGGTAAAGCACGGGTCAAAGGAGTCAACAAAACCGGCTGCAGCCGCCGGAAACGCAGGGGCGGAAACCCGCAGGGGCGGCAGTCATGCCCGCGGGTGCGGAAAGACCAATCTCGGCCAAAGCCAATCTCGGCTAAGGTCCAAATCTCGGTCCGAAAGACTAAGGCTCTTACATCTCACCGCCCTAAAAACAAGTTTCGTCCCGAAACTTGCAAAGTTCTAAAACCACTCGGACTCAAAAGCCGAGGTAAAACTCTCTATAACCTCAAACATAAGCATGGAGGAACTCATCAACTCCAGCAGCAAACTATACTATCTAGGGGATAAAGGAAAACCATCTCTAGCCACACCATAAACATATCACAAGGCATAGAGGAATCACATCTCTAGCCGTATCATATCCATAACAGAAAGGCATGGAGGAAGAACATCTCCAGTACTACTATGTCCATCTAACTAGCATGGAGGAAAGAACCATCTCCAACTAAACCTATCATATCACAATAGCATGGAGGAAAGAACCATCTCCAGCTATAAACAGGAATCATACTAGCACAACAAGATCTAATAAGATCATAATCACATCAAAGCTAGTATCAAAATAAACACATCATAGCGTATAAGCATGTAAGCACATAAGACCCACCAAGCTAGTACTAAGATCTACTCGGTGATCCTACTGGTGCATCTAACTCAGCATAGAACTCTGGATAGTTCCTCTGGATGCTATCCTCAGTCTTCCATGTAGCCTCATCAAGTCCTCGTCTCGACCATTGTATCCTCAACATAGGAATGTCCTTCGAACGCAGGCGTCTCATACCTCTCTCTAGGACTGCAATAGGATGCTCAGCAAACGTGTGGTCCGGCTCAACCACCAAATCATCATTACTCACGATGTGTCTCGGATCTGGTATGTACTCCCTCAGCTGAGACACATGAAATATAGGGTGAACACCCTCTAATCTCGGAGGCAAGGCTAATCTGTAAGTTGCGCTCCCAACCCGATCCAGAATCTCGAATGGTCCGACATAACGGGGAACAACTTCCCCTTAATGCCAAAACGCCTAACACCTCGTGTCGGGGCACTCTCAGCCACACACGGGCTCTAACTCTGAACTCTAGAGGTCTACGCCTCATTTCTGCATACGACTTCTGACGGCTCTGGGCAGTCAGCATCCGCTCTCTAATCAGTGCTACTCGAGCCGCATCATCCTGAATATGATCAGGTATCAAACCACTAGCCGTACTAGGCTCATCCCAGCATAACGGTGTACAACATCTCTGCCCATACAGTGCCTCATAGGGGGCCATCCCAATAGATGTATGCCAACACACAAACTCACAGCATATCCTCCAGCGTCTGAATGGTTCTCTCTGACTGACCATCTGTCTGAGGATGGAACACAGTAGTAAAGTACAAACTCGTCCCCAAAGCAGTCTGAATCTGCTGCCAAAACCTCGAGGTAAATCGTCCATCTTTGTCTGAAACGATCGTCCTCGGTACACCATGGAGTCTCACTATGTGCCTAGTGTACTCCTCAGCTAATCTGCTCACCGGTCACGTCTCTCTAATAGGAATGAAACGTGCCGTCTTCGTCAATCGGTCCACGTACTATGACCCAGATGGTATCCAAACTCCGGCTCAGCCTCAGTCCAGTCACAAAGTCCATGGTGACGTCCTCCCACTTCCTCTGTGGAACAGGAAGTGGATGGAGCTCACCTCCAGGTCTGCAATGCTCTATCTTGACCTGCTGGCAAGTCATACAATGTGCCACAAATCTGGCCACATCGGGCTTCAGCCCACCCTATCAATATAGATATCTCAAATCCTGATACATCTTACTCGTACCTAGATGTACAGAGTAAGGTGTACAGTAAGCCTCCTGTAAATATCCTATGTCTCAGCTCTGTATCAGCAGGTACACAGACGCGACCGCGGCTTCTCAAAACTCTATCTGCTCCTAGTAGGAATTGTGGTGCCTCATCCCGATACATCCTATCTCGTATCCTCATCAAGGTCTGGCAGGTCTCCTGCTTCTGTTAGATCTCACTCAACAGATCTGGTAGAACCTCTAAAGTACTCAGTCGGGCATCCTCATCCGGAAACTAAATATCCAACTCTAACTAGATCAAATCCCTCTACAACTGATGTTGAACTGTCAATCTCGCAATCGCCTGCTCTCGAGGCGTCTTCCCGCTCAGGGCGTCGGCGACAACGTTCGCCTTCCCTGGATGATACAAGATCTCTAAATCAAAGTCCTTGATCAGCTCGAGCCACCTACGCTGGCGGTTATTCAATTCCCGCTACGTGAAACTATACTTCAGACTCTTATGGTCTGTGAAGATCTGACACGTAGCACCATACAGATAATGTCTCCAGATCTTCAGTGCATGAACTACCGCTGCTAACTCCAGATCATGAGTCGGGTAGTTCTCCTCATACGTCTTCAGCTGTCGAGACGCATATGCAACCACTCTGCCTCTCTGCATCAAAACACATCCCAAGCCTAGCTTGGATGAATCACTGTATACTACAAAATCCTCAGTACCCTCTGGCTGTGCCAAAATAGGAGCAGAAGTCAAACGCCTCTTCAACTCCTCAAAACTCTGCATGCACTGATCATACCACACAAATCTGGTAGTCTTCCTCAACAAACTCGTCAGTGGACGGGCAACCACAGAGAATCCCTCCACGAAGCGTCTGTAATAACCGGCTAGGCCAAGGAAGCTACGTACTTCCTTGACGTTCGTCGGTGTAGTCCATGCTGCTACTGCCTCAATCTTTGCTTGGATCCACCTTGATCCCTTCAGCTGAAACCACATGACCCAAGAATGCTACCTCTGGCATCCAGAACTCACACTTAGAGAACTCAACATAAAGTTCTCTATCCCGCAAAACCTGCAATACAGTCCTTAGATGTCCTGCATGCTCTTCTCCACTGCGAGAGTATACCAGAATATCATCAATGAAAACCACCACAAACTGATCCAGAAAGTCGATGAAGATATTGTTCATCAACTCCATAAAGACGGTTGGGACATTCGTAAGCCCAAATGGTATCACTACAAACTCGTAGTGGTCATATCTGGTCCGGAATGTTGTCCTGTGCACATCCTGCTCTCTCACCCTCAGCTGGTGATATCCTGAACGCAGATCAATCCTGAAGAACACAGTCGCTCCCTGTAGCTGATCTAACAAATCATCAATGCGAGGCAGTGGATACTTGTTCTTGATGGTCACCTTGTTCAGCTCTCTGTAATCTATACATAACCTCAGTGATCCGTCCTTCTTCCGTATGAAGAGGACAGGTGCTCCCCATGGGGACACGCTAGGGCGAATGAAGCCCTTCTCAGCCAACTCCTCGAGTTGCTTCTTCAGCTTCAGCATCTCAATAGGCGCCATCATGTATGGGGCCTTCGAGATCTGTCTCGTACCAGGCTCTAACTCAATGCCAGAATCCACACTCCTCTGAGGCGGCAAACTGAACAGCTCAACAAACACATCTGCAAACTCACAGACAACTGGGATGTCCTCTATTGCTGGACTCTCCCCCTCCTTCATGGCATAACACCAGACGGCATCACAACACTGTGCAATCAATCTAGCCGCCCGTATAGCGCTAATAAGTGTGCCTGTCTTTCCAAGGTTCCAACCCCGGAAAAACTCTTTCTGGCCTAACTCGGTAGAGAGGGTAACAATCCTCCTACCTACATCTAAAACTGCAGAATGTCTATCCATCCAATCCATACCTATAATGACTTCTTCATGCACTAATTGCATGACAAAGAAGTCAACCTGTAGCACACGGGTCCCTACCAAAATGGGACAAAACACATATCTCATGGGTACCTCTGACCCTATTACCATCATGTAACCCTATACTAAAGGGTATCCTCTTGTCATAATTAAACTCAAATACTCAACATATACATCGGATACAAATGAAGACATAGCTCACAAATCAAATAAAACTCTAACAGGTAAACCATGGATCAAAATGGTACCTGTAGCAATCGGTGCAGCTGGCTCCTCTGCACTCCTCAACTCAAACACTCAACCTTGTGGTCCTCTGGTGTCCGTGGTACTCTCACCACGACCTCCGTCTCTACCCAACCCAGGAGCAAATCCTTGAGTGGTAAGACGATCTGGGACTCTCTGTTGTCCCTGCATCTGCTGTTGAGGTGGCTTCTGCCCGCCTCCTACTGCACTAGTAGGAGAAGAATCCTGCTGTAATGAAACTCTCCCTCGTCTACAGAAGATAGCTTTGTGACCAGGTCTGCCATAAGTGAAGCAGGTCACCGGATGCCTCATACACTCTGATCTCATATGCCCATACTCACTACAGTTGAAGCACTGTACTCCCTTATCTATAGCTGGTGCAGATGGGGAATGACTCTGGCGACTCTGACCTCGCCCTAAACCAGTAACTCCACCAATATTATGCTGAGATGAAACTCCACCGCATCTACAGAAAATATCTATGTGACCTCGCCTGCCACAAGTAGAACAAGTTGCTAACGGCTTCGTACACGCTGGTCATAGATGTCCAGGATCATCATAGTTAAAACACCGTCGACCCGTAGCTGCAACCAGTGCAGTTGCGGGTAACTTGGACGTCTCCGGTTTAGTTCAGAACTAATAACCCCACCAGTACCACTGGTCCGCCCAGTCCGCTGTCTCTTTCCAGGCCTTCTATGCTCCTCTGGAACTTGAGGAAATCTCAGCAACATGTGCCGATACAACTGGCACCTGAGTAACTCCATGGAATCTCCTAAATAATCCTTCCTGTACTGGCAGATCCGGGGTAGGTCTACCTTGTCTGGCCGCTTCCGCTACTTTCCTGATATACGTCCCCTCATAGAGACACGATCCGAATCATCTGACTGGACTCGCTGTGGTGCATATCTCCCAGCTATACCGTTTCCAGTCTCAGGAACAACACTCTCAGCAGCAACCTCATGAACCTCCTCCGCTACAGGTGAATCATCAGTCGGAATCTGACTTTGTCCTACATCTACTGGAGGAAGAGGAGATCTCTCCCTACCTCGTCAATCTACAGATACAGCTCTAGTATGAGCCATCTGCAGAACAAGTGCACTTGACCTATCAGGCAATATATATGCCATATGTATAGATATATATATCAAATCAATCACAACAGAATATCTATATATATCTATACTGTCGAGATCTTCAGAGGGGCGATGGCTCACGTACACGATATCCCAAAACATTTTGTACTCATTTCAAAACCAAAACCTTTTGAAAAGTCAGACCCCTTTCGGGTTCTGTTTATTTATCTATTCGAACTTTATTGCAGATTACTAGTGCCATTGTTGTCAACCTGGGCTTTGATACCAACTTTGTAACACCCCAAATAAGTAGGATTGGAGGTGCTACTGGGCTAGGATCTCACAATGGATCCTGACCCTAGCCTAACAGCAAGTTCACTGAATCTTACAACAAGGAACCAATAGATTAAATACAAAACATCAAACTGTTATAAAAGTATAAAAAGATTTATACAAGTACTGCTGAATACAACAAAACATAATATATACATGCTCAAAAGATCCCATCCCACGATATCGCCCAGTGTACGGAACCCTCAGTAGATCACCCCTCCGGATCACTCTGCAGCTCTCCTAACCTGCAAAGGATCTACAACACGGTATAAAACCGTTAGCTAACTATACACATATATAAGAAGATGCTAGAGCACAACCACACATCAGAAATTATAACATATCAACATGCTTTCACCCATTTACCCGGTTTATTATCTTTAATAAGTCGAATCACTTAATCGTATAAATAGATGTATATAAAGATATGTGACATGAGGAATATAATCCTCGCCTCTGGGTGCTATAGCCAGCTGGAGTAGTATCGGCACACCTCCCGTGTACCCTATGGGAGTGGTGAGGGTCCTTCCCGTATACCAGATCTGGCATGACTACAAAGAACCTCCCAGACTCCACTACGGGATGAAAGGGAAAGGTTATCACGGCCACTACAATGGGCGGTCAATATAATATAAGTCGGTAATGAACCATATCGCATGCTACCAAGCATAAACAAACACCACTCAAGCATACATCCAATATAAGGATAGTAGCTAAGTAAGTCCTATGGACTTACCTCAATCTCGGAAGTAATCCCAACTATGATCAACTCTCATATACGTCCACTCCAATCTGGAGGACAACACGGCCTATACAAGACATACATATATACATATCAATCTACTATCACACAAAGGGGTCACACCTAGACCCAAGGGATCCATAGGGATCATATCCAACTCGTAAACCTCAAAGCCGTAACCGGCATATCTATATCATACTCATCATAAACCGATACCTAGCATGGTACTAGTTCCCTCATACTTAGGAAAGGAAAGGAACTACCCCACTATGGGTAGTCCCGGGACAAGACGCACCTGCGTAATCAAGGGATGTAGGAGCGGAGTAGAAAACCCGCAGGCGCGGCGGGGATCAGCCGCAGGCGCGGTGACCCGGGACGCAGGCAAGGCGTTGGCGCTGCGGCACGGCTTCCGCAGGGGCGGCGGCTTCTCGGCGCAGGGGCGGCGTCTGTGCAGAACGTGAACCCGCGGCTTCTATTTGACTCTTCACGTGATCAAATCACGTCTTCTCTCATCCAAATTCACACACATACATATACATACACATTTCAACGTTAATCTATGATCAATACATCTAATCCTAAGCTAAGGAAGGAAGAATCAAGGAAAGAAAGAAGGAGAAGCAAGAACACTTACCACCTTTGTGGTCCTAGGATGCAGGGAGAGATCACACCCTCAGTAGCTAGCTTCCAAGCTCAGCATACACATTAGCTCATCAACCAACATCAACCACACACACCAAAACTCTTCCAAACTCAAGAGAGATCAAGAACAAGATCAAGAAGGGTGAAGGAGAAGCAAGGAGGACGTGAGCACTGAGGAAGAGAAGTGAAGATGGAACCCTTGATCAGCCAAGGGAAAGGAAGAAGTAAGCAAAAGGGTAAAGCACGGGTCAAAGGAGTCAACAAAACCGGCTGCAGCCGCCGGAAACGCAGGGGCGGTTCCCTGAGCCGCAGGGGCGGAAACCCGCAGGGGCGACAGTCATGCCCGCAGGTGCGGAAAGACCAATCTCGGCCAAAGCCAATCTCGGCTAAGGTCCAAATCTCGGTCCGAAAGACTAAGGCTCTTACAGGCGGCAAGCTATTCGGGATCCTTGGTGGCGCGGTTTTGATACCTCCTGGCCACAAACAATCTCATAAGGCACTAGTGGGGAGGGTTGAACGTCTCAGGTTCGAGACGTCTATGCAACAAATAATAACCGGCAAGGTAGAAAAGACCAACATGTCGGGAGTTCGACACTCACCTTGTGCAATGCGGAAGGCGGGTGCAAAGCAGGTGGGGGTGTGGAGGTTCCAAGTTCAATTCTTGTTACATTCTGATAGAGTTAGCAAATTCTTGCCCTTAACCCCGGGTTCGGGACTTCCCACATTCACTCCTTCCTCTTCTTCATTATTTTATGTTGGCTAGGATTAGTCGGAAGAGAACTTACCACTAGTGACATTCCTGTACGCAAGGCTAAGTCTGGTAACCTCGTCGGTGCTCTCCTAGTGGTTCCATGTGTTACTAAAGGTACGGCCCTCTATAGACGGAGTGTGGCAGATTAAGAAGGGAGAAGGGACTCACCGATGATGTTAATGGCGGGAGACACAGTCTTCACTGGTTTGGGGTGCGTAGGATCGCCGGCGAGTAGAGTTGTCAAAAGTTGACCCGACCCGTGAACCCGACCTGTGAACCCGAACCCAAACCCGACCTAGCCCCGAAATTTTTTAAAAAGAGAATCCCCGGAACCGCCCCGCTTGAAACCGATTTAACCCGAAGTAACTTATGACCCGAGTAACCCGACCCGAATGACCCGATTGCCCGAATAACCCGACCCGAACAACCCGATAGCCCAAAGTAACCCCGAATGAACCGATAATCCGAAGTAAACCGACCCGAAGTAACCTGACCCGAAATAAACCGGCCTGACCCGAATTAACCCGATTATCTCAACCTGAACAACCCAACGTAATTTTGATTTTTACTTATGGTTTACTAATTCCCGATTTCATATACAAGTATTGAAGTGTACATATTGCATAATACACAATATAATTATATATGCAGTAAGTATGTATGATGACGTTTTTTAGTATTAACTTTTTATCGTGTTAGAGATAAGGTGTTAAAGTCTTATAAATAAATTTCAAAAAAAAAACTTGTATCAACAATACATTTTTCACTTTCATTTGGATTAAGTTATGTAACTAATTGGCTATGAGAAGTGCTCGGAGAAGCACTCGGAGAATATTGATCAAACGGATCAAACCGATCCGACTAAAGTCGTTTTTAGATACCATATTTTAGAATATTGATCAAATGGATCAAATGAATATCCACGGACTATTATCCATTTCGGAAAAGATGATTAATTTTATTATACATTTTACAACAAACAAAATAGGAAAAACATATATGGATCTGTCAGATTAGATATTTGGATCTAGCTGATCAGTCAGATATCCAAATTTGGTTAAAATCATTCTCAAACAAATCGGCCTAAAATGTATAATAAAATTCTTGGTGAAATTGTTCTTCATAGTTTAGTTAGTTTAGATTCAAGTTGGAGACTTTTGCATTAATATTTGTTGGGAAGAGATTGTTGAGTTGAGATTTGAGAAGATTGTAGGTTTTTATTCATTCGAAGTTGAGTTCTTTTTTCCTTTTTATGTTTTGTTTGTCTTTTGATATGATTGTTATTGACTAGATCTTTGTGGTTTCAGGGAAGAATAGAAGATTTGTTTATGCAAAGATCAATAAGGGATTGTTCCCTATAATTGTTGAATCGTTTTAAATCCTATGGAAAGGTTTGGTTTTTGCAAGTTTAGACTAAATCTAAACCCCTTAACCTAAATAGAAATTGAGTCGTAAGTGAGATATTCCTATTTAGATACATAAAAAAAAACTTGTTCCTAGGTAATAAAGGTTTAATATTTATTGGATGGAATGTGCCATTATTCCTTCCTTTGAGGCAATAATTCCTGAGACGTAACTGTAAAGGGTTATTGTGTTTCCTTGATTGAAAGAATAGGTTTATTTATATATTTCTCCCTCTTTACCTTGAAAGCAATAGGTATTAGGTTGCGGACCTTTGTGTTCTTGAGACGTCACTGTAAAAGAGCATAGGTTAAGAAACATTCATCCTTGTATGCTTTTCAAATCATATATACTTTGTGAGATTGTCATGAGTTTTTGTGTATAAACAATAATCTTGAATCCTTGGAAAAATCCATTTTTCTTTCCTTTGATTTGATTATCTTTTATTTCCTTTTGTTAAATTTTATTTTCAATCAATAGTGACAATTGATTGCTAATTCACCACACTTTTCAAAATCCTTTTTATCCTTCTTTCCCTTATCTTTTTCAACACCCTTTCTTATTCTAGATCTATCCTATCCTTAATCGTTGTTGCAGATTAATCCTCTCAGTCTTTGTGTTCGACCTTGGAATACTTGTCCTACTTCGTACAATTCATACACTGTGGGTTCGTTGCTATTTAGGGGAATTATTTACAGGTTAGAAATTTAAAACTATCCCTTCCTTGTTTTACTATCCTTTGAGTTTCTATCATTATTGATAGGGATTTATAAGGGTGTAAAACCAGCAAACACATACCGTCATACCGAAACAACCACTCCCTACCCAAACCTCTCCCATTAATATATTTAGATAAAATATAATCAAATAAATTAGAATAACGATATATATTATCATGTTATCATAATTAATTATATATTGTAATATATTTTCTTTTCTTTTCATTTTTTTTTATTGTTTTCTTAATATTTTCTTATAATCTTATATAGGACTAGGGTTGAATAGGATCAGAACAAGCCGGGCATTGACATGCTTAAGCTCGGGTCGTATGTAAACGACACGAGCCTAAATTTTAAACGAACTTTAAAAAGTGTTCGTACTCGGCTAAGCTCGTTTAGAGAGTAAACGAGCTCTAGACGAACTTTTTTTTGAGTCGAGCCCGAGTAGATCAGACGCTTGGGTAATTTAAAACTGTGATAATTTTATTTTACTCAAACGAGCCGAGCATTGACATGCTCAAAATCGGCTTTCTTGTAAACGAACTGAGCCTAAGTATTATATAAGCTTTAAAATGTGTTCACATTCAGAAAATTTAGAAAATGTATCAGATCAGGTCGAGCCCAAGTAAATCGTCTCATTTAACAACCCTTTATATTTCTACCAAAATCTTCGATCTTATCGGTACAAAACCTTAGATGAATTTTCAATTAATTTAAAAATATGAAAAGGAAAAAAATCATTCTTTTGTAGAGCACTTTTCAGTTTGAATTCTTTGTACTATTCGTTCACAAAATTTGTACATTCTATTAGTTTTTTCCTAAACTAAACTTTGATGATTTAAAACTTAAATCTAGTAAGACCGGTTTGTTATTTAAAACCTAGCAGATAAGGTAATTACCATTAAAACCCATAAAACGATAAAAAAAAAACACAATGTTCTCATTAAGCATATATTTTGAGAAATTAATAGTGTTGCTGACTCACCTAAAACACCTTTTTGACATGTTTTCATCTATGTATGCCACAAACACAATGTTCTCTCGTTTGTAAAGATACCTTATACTCGACAACTCCCCGTGAAAGAATCATCCTCATTCATTTCCTCTTCTAATAAAAAATTAAAATTTCTCTATACAAATATTCAGAAAATTAAACACAACCACGTTTAAAGTTAATGAATCTAAGTTGGGAAACATGCTTAAGATATCACATACTAGCTTTAAAAACTGTTTTTCTTAAGTAAAATGTTGGATATTTTATTTGAAATATCTCACTAATCACTTTATATTTTGAAACGAACTAGCTAGGCAGATCTTATGTTGAAATCTATATAATTTACTAAAGCAATATACATTAACATTGACGTGATGTGTTGTGGATTTACTATTTTGAAATGGAACTCTTGCAATTAACGCCATAAAATATATAAACTCTCACAATTAATGCTATATTTTTTTAAATCTATATTTATATAACCTACTAAAATAGTATAAGTTAACGCTAACGTGGCGCGCTGTAAAAGCAGCATTTCGAAATTGAGCTCTCACAATTGAAAGCATAAAAAAACTTTGTATAAAAAAGATAGTTATTGATTTTGTCGCGATTTTCTTAGTAAAAACAAATCCTTAGTTTAATTTAAAATTTATTTTGTTTAACAATATCAGATAATTATTTTTCCGTAAAATATGTATTATATTTACATAATTGTGGACTTGAGGTTTTATTTTTGAACCAGATTCCTTAATTTTTAAACCTTTAATATATATTTTTAAGGTTTGGATAATCCAACATGAGGCAACTCGATTGGGAGAATTAGTCCCCAACCCCTAGTCGTTTCCGAAATTGATTTCAAAACTAGCATACTTTGTTTTTTACTCGATCTAGACAAAAGCTACATGAATTGGACTCGATTGATGTTGTCCTAGAACTCGACTATAGTTACCTGAGGCAACTCGATTTACCCAATTCCATTCCACTCTTGAAGTGTTTGGATGATCATTTGATCACAACTTTTTTTGTTTTGTTTTACACACTTGTCTGTCACCTAGAAGGTTTCTTAGATTAGGATAAGGATAACATAGTCTCTTGAGAAATGACCTTGACTAGTAGTCATGTATTTACATTGACACGACCTTTCACTTGAGGTTATATGACATTCTTATATTGAGTGTTTTTGTGACAATCTATAACACTTATTAAAACGGTTGTTCAACGCGGATCCAATAAATCATAATCCCATCAACACGGATCCAATAAATCATAATCCCATCTTGATGGTCATCACTCATCACTTACTTTCTTTTGTCATTTCTTCTTTACCACCCCGCTCATTTCTCAGTTGGTTATCATTCGTTACTCCTCACTTTCGCCTTACGATTCTCGTATAACTATTATAATTAATTGATTGTAATTTGAATAATGATTTTTTGTTCATTAGTATAAAATTATTGATACCTTTATACTTCTAGTTTAGAATTTCTATTTCTATTTCAAAGTTATTTATTAATTTATCACCTTATATTGTTCAATTAAAGATTTTGACTTTTGACGAACTGAGATGTGTCAATATCAACGATGACAGGTAAGTTTGATCCACATAATCGGATCCTAAATATAAACTACCTAAGTGAAGAGATATATGAAACCTTAATATTTTTTTTTTAAAGATTTGGATAATCCAATTGCCCATGTTACTTGTATCCAAAACCAAAGCACAAATGATGGAGTTGTTACCATTTCTCTTCAACATTTGAATATGAGCATCCATCCTCTCTTGCCCCATCTACCCTATTTCTTCTTCTTTTTTTTTTCAAACTATAGAGTGGTGATGCGTACACATTGGAATCATAGTAACAATTACACATTTTTGTAAGTTTTCAGTTTGACACATCCAAAACAAAACCCAAAAAGATACACATATTCTTCTATTCAACCAATAATACCCTCCTTCGTCCGAAACAAAAAAATATGAAAATTACGAAAAACTAACACCATTACATTTCCGCTATACCATTTGATCCACCATTAAAAACACGAATCTAAGTTGTAACAGGCGTGGGGTCCCCTTTTCATCTAGTTGGGTTGGGTTGAAGGGTTAGCGTTTGAGTCAGAAGATGAACAGAGGTTAAGATCAGGGAAGCCATTGTTGTTGTTTGGTTGCTTTGAAAGCTTTTGTCTAAGCTCAGATAGAAGCTGCTGATTCTCCTTGTTTAGACGCTGTGCTTTCTTCCTCAACCTCTCATTCTCTTGTATTATGTAGCAATTTTGCAAGTACAGCTCTGAGTTTAGCCTCTCCATTGTTGCTCTTTTTTTCTCTTCCCTGAAACCAATGATAAAACAGAGTGAACACATGAAAAAAACAGAGCATCATAGAAATGGGCTTTTTTTAACCCTGATTCGCAAGGAAAGAATCAATTCCAGTACAAATTTTGTTTTACAAGATACAAACTAGCTTCAAGTGGAATTAATCAACAGACATTCTCTCACTCTTACTCTGTTTTGTACACAAAAGAAGCAAAACTTCAAACAGTGGTCCTTTTTCCTTTACCCTCGTTGGTGAAAGATAAAAAAAAAACCTTAACACATACAAATGTACTGTAGTAGACTGTAGTAGTAGAAGAAGAAAGATCACCTTTTGAAAGGTTGTTGAAGCTTTGGGCAGAGGAAGCCCCCAATAGTTCAGAGTTTTTCTGGGGAAGAAGAAATGGAAGCCATGGTGGTTATGGATACTCTAATCCAATATATATATATACACAGACAGAACAAAAAGCAAGATTTTTGAGATACTAGATTACAATTTTAAAAAATAAAAATAAAAAGGGGACATCCCCCTCTGCGGACCATCTGCCACAACAATCATGCAATTGTAAGCATGGAAGGCGGCCCCGTAGAGTGTGAGGATTTAATGTTTTTGCTGCTTTGTAAAAAATGTGAAATTATTAATCATCATTCACACCCATGAAAAATCTCTTCTTCTTTTTTTTTGTTTTGATTTTGGATTTGGGATTTTGAGGGAGAAGGAAGAAGCAGAGAAGATTTGATGACGTCATGCTAATGATGACTGGCTTAATTTCAAAAAAAGAGCGTAAATAAAAGAGGTTTAGAGGGGTAATACGGGAAAATCATTAAAGAGGTCCCAAAAATGATGGTGGGTTAGCCGTCGGAAGATTCGCAATGATTGATCTGAAATGCGTATTGTTTGTTGTTAGTTTGTTGTTTGTAGTGTCTCTCTAACTTGTTCGTCGTCTAAAGTCTCCTTTAATTCTCTCCATCATCACACACCGAGCCCCGACGCTTCATCATCACCTCACATTCTATTTACGCTTTTTGTATCCATTCATTATACACGTCGTTTTATAACAATTACACTTTCTCTTCTTTTTCTTTGAATTTTAAATTATAAATAAATCAACATACGTTCATAAATAAACAAAAAGACTATCTCTTAATGGTCTTACTACCAAGGAGAATCTAGAAAAACAAAAAATAGTTGTCCCAATAACGTGTTGTTTATGTAGCCATCCTTTTGAATGTGTAGATCATCTTTTTTTTCAAATGTCAAATTCTAAAAAATGTCATCTCCTATCATGGTCAAGGATGCACTAGCTAGGTGTATTGAAAAATATGACAAAATTTCAAGTAGAATAGGTTTGTTGTGGCTAAACTTACCTGAATCTGACATAATCTTCCTGATCCATATCTGGTGGAATATTTGGTATGCAAGAAATCAAAAATTCTTTGAGGATAAAAACCCTCAAAATATAGAACTAGTAGCCCAAAACCAGATTAAGGAATGGAACCAAACAAAATTAAACTCAAAAAAGACGAAAGAGAAGAAAAACCCGAATAAAAGAAAAACAAAAAACTTAAAATGGGAAAGACCAGACTTGGGAACTATCAAAATTAATTTTGATGGATCTAAGGAAGAATCTAGTAATGCAGCTTACGAGTTTATCCTTCGGGATCATGAAGCTATGAAAATTTCTCTTGGCATGGGACGATGTGGTAATATATCGGCCTTGCATGCTGAAGCATGTGCGCTGAGGGAAGGTTTAATCATGGCTTATGATTTGGGATTCAAAAATATTGTCGTTGAAGGTGACTGTCTTGTGTTAATCAATGCAGTCCACCGGATTTGAAAACCTCCATGGGATCTTGACCTTATTCTTTCGGATATTTCTAATATTATTGCTGGTTTCTGTCAGGTTAGGGTCATACATGTTTTCAGGGAAATCAATCGAGTTGCCGACTCTCTGGAAGAGTTAGGTCACGAAGATCTGGAGGAGGCTAGCTCATCTCTCTATGTTGTCGATGAGTTCATCCGAAAGGATGCCCTAGGGTACAGAATCTCGAGAAGATGATGTACCCTAATTCCTTACCTTGTAGTTTCTAAAAAAAAAAAAAAAAACAAACAAAAAGACTAAAATGTATGACGTTTACAGAAACCGTAGCCGTCACGGTTTTCGAAACCATAACCATGAAAAATATCCACGGTCACGGTTTTCGGAACTTTGGCGGTTACATTTTCCAAACCGTGATAAATTTACTTTAAAATTTTAACCAATATAGAGGTTACGGGATTCGAAAGCGTGACGGTCACAAATCCCGGATTAGTTGTACAATTGTGAATTCTTCCGCCGTGCCTTTAAAATCGCCCAAAATAAATCTCGAGAATTATTATAAAGTGTTATCCATAAGACTTTATAATAATTCTCGAGTTTTATTTTATTTTATTTTAAAATTCTTAATATTTTATTTTTTAATGGTGGATTATTTTTTTATATTTTTTATTATTATTATAAAGTCTTAATATTTTATAATAAACGGACAAACTAAAATGCACGCCGTTTACAGGAACCGTATATGCCACGAAAAACTATAACCGTGAAAAAATATCAACCGTCACGGTTTTCAGAACCGTGACGGCTACGGTTCCCAAAACCGTGACGTATTTACTTTAAAAATTTTACCAACATGAAGAAGAGAAATAAAATATTTCTTCCCTTTTCTTCCGCGGTCACATATTAATCGTTCGATTGTGAATTTTTCGCCGTTACTTTAAAATCGCCCTCAATAAATCTCGAGATTTATTATAAAGTCTTATCCATAAGTCGAATTGAAAATGCTAAAGTGTCAGTTCCCACGAAATTTGATCAACCCCATGTTCTACTTTATAGTAATCTACTTGTAACTCGTTATCTTACCTTTCCAAATTCCAAATCTAATTCCATTACTGTGGGTACAATGTTTCTTATTAATGACTGTAATCATCATTTCCTTTTCAATTTCCACCTTTTTCTACTCTATTTATAAATAATATATTATTTTTCATAAAACCACATCATATTTTGTTAATTTTACATAAACCTACCTTTATTTTTCGAGTTTATACAAAAAAAACTCGCCTACGACCATGGATATCCCAAGATCTCCGTAAGCTACAATTCAAACCTCAACAATATTTCATACAGATATTCACTAATAATCGTCTATTTCATTAATTTCCTATTTATTTAGTGATTTTTGCTTATTTTTCCACGTTTATTTAGTTTATGGTCATATTTTAGTTTCTTTTATTGGATTTGTTTATGTCAATTTTATTCATGTATGTAGCAATATTGTTTCATGACAAACTGAAAACAAAAGTCACATTAATATTTTTGTAAATTGTAAATTGGAACTACATACGTGGCAGTGTAAAGAAGAAATAATCAAATTGTGAATTAATATGTTAATCAAACTGAAAACAAAGTTCACATTAATATTTTCCATGATCAATATACATTATAAATATAGTCTACTTATAAAAAATCCTTAAAAATAGAAAATACAAATAGTTTTGGTGAAGTAATTTTTAACATTATCTTTGAACAAGAGTTCACTTACACGTGTTAATATAACACTACAAAAATTTAAAAAAAATGAATTTTCTAACATGTATCGTTAAAATATAAGTTAAAAGTATTGTCGTTGTTTTATTTATCATTTATTTTTTTGTAAAAGAGGAGTTTAAGCTAAACAATCCAAGTTGTTCTAGATGCCGATAACATGATGGATGAAACAAGCGTCAAGGAACTATTCAACTGTTGTATATAATAAGTTTTCATATCAAAAGTCGGAGACAATCTGAGCATTGTATAAGGTCGATGAGCTACTCCTATTACCATTTGGTTTTAGGATGGGACCTCATCGGGTTTATGTGTTGGGCTTGAGCTAATGCACATGTCCTCTCATATGCACACGATCCCGCTCTACCGATCCGTCTGTATCGGACTTTGACACCAACAACCAAAACAAAGCTAGATAGTGAAAAACATATTTGACAACAAAGATGACAAGTACATCGAAGGTTGACACACAAACATAAAAGTCATTCCAAAGATGACGCTGACGAAGGACAAGTCAAACATTATCGAAATAGCATCATCGCAAAAGCATGTACAATTATACTCTTTCTCTTGGAAAAGTGAAAGATGAAACTCAATGGAATATCCTTCGGACAATGGAGTCATCAAGAACACATAACTAGACACGACTCAGACCATAGAACCGAAGAACCACAAGCACATCAAAACACAACTTCAAAGACAAACCATTTTTCGATCTTCTTTTGATTGACAGGTTTTTTTTTTGGGTGTGGCTCCAGTGAAGTTGATTATTTAACTTCATTTGAAGTTGGACAAATCAAATCTGGACCCTTTACTTATAAATTAAGGGTTAAGATTTGAGAGATCTTGTTAAAATGATTTGTTTTTAACTCTAATATATTTAATAGATTTGGTTTTAAAAAACAAATCTTAGCCCTTAATTTATACATTAAGGGTCTAGATTTGTTCAAATTCACGGTTAAATTAGGAATCAACTTCACTGAATCCAAACACGGTTTGGTGGTAGAAATACCTTTTTCGTTTTTGTTTTTGCAAGTGTTAATCAAATAAAAACCTTATGCCCAAATTTATTCGAGTTTTCCATCAAATACAAACTAATTGTTCATGATGATAAATTGGTTCAAACAAAGGATTTATAAAACCTTCCAAATATATGTATATTTCTATATTTGTTCAAAATTTCTTTTGTTTATTTCAATATTAAGGAAATTGTCCCCTCACACGGTTGTTCGCAAAAGCAATTTTTTAGTAAACAATATTCTACCTGAAACTTCAACCTCTCTCTAATAGTTTAGAAAACCTTTCTTAAATAAGTGTGAAGTTTTCAATGCCAATTCCTAAGATTGACTAATTTTCAAAATTATTATTAGAGTTGATATATATTTTTTTTTGGGTAATGGTAAATTCGGAGACCACCCGGTTCGATCGACTTAGCCGTTGTACGTCCGGATCGGGTAGAAAGTCGTGGCCCATTGTTGGAGGATACCCTCCCAATATCAATTTTTCCATACATGCCGCCAAGAGGATTCGAACTCGAATCTCCAAGCTAAACACTTAAGGAGCTTAGCACCACATCCCACTAGACCAACTGAGTATTGGTAGAGTTGACATATTTTCATATCTAGATCAGGAGGGGTGTCGAAAGATCGTATATTGTTTGTAAGTAGATCGAAGAGAAGAGAAACAACGATTAGAGAATTTGTAGCCTACGACACCCTCAGATGATCAAGAGAATTAGTGGGGAGGCAGAAAAGAAAATGTAACTCTCAAATTTAGACAAAAGAACATATTGGTCAATATTGTTCTAAAGAGCATATATCACTTGAGATTGTTCAAGGAAGGAGCTGAATTAACGAGATCATTTAAAAAGTCTACTCGATTACTCGAGATTGTTCATGGAATATATTTCTTTTGAGAAAACCAATATTTCTCGCTCTTATTTCTCTTAATTTTCCACTTAACTTACACGTCGAGTGTTGATAGATAACTTTTGGTTCCAAGTTAGTTTGAGGTAATATCATAGATTTGGGTGAAAAAAGGTTCAAGCTTTTAATTATTGTAAATATGCCTCAAATTAGAGGAAATTCAAATGCCAAAGATTAGAGGTATTAAAAGGAGGATAAAGATGATATACATATTTAATAGAAAGGGAAAAAAAAGGTTGAGTTTAGAACTAAAAAACAACAGAAAAAGAACACGATTAGGAAGAGTTTCGATCTATAAATGATTGAAAATCACAACAAAGATGTACAAAACCAAAATATACCAAAGATCTCATTATATCACCATGTTAAATTGACTTTAAACTTTTTTAAGACAAGAAGAGAAACAAAAATAGTTTAAAGACCTCAACTTTTCCTCACAAATATTTAAAAAATGAAAAAAAGTCCACTCCTCAAACAAGATTATGACTATAAAAGCAAACAAAATGAATGTAACAAGTAAGAAAAACACTTCCGTCTAGAACTTTTTTTTACCTTAAAGACGAAGATTAATTTTCCTAAAATAAGAGAAGAATCATTTTCACTTATTATTATTTATTCTCTTGAGCATTGCAATGGGTAACCGTCAATAATCATTTTTTTTATTCTTGTTTATTTCTGATTTGTTTTTACTTATTCGTCATACTTGTAAATGTTTGATCTATTTTACAGTTTGTTTGTGTAATGGTTATGCAACTTTTATACTAAATGAGTGAATACGTATAAATATATACACCAAAAGAAGCCTATGATCAAGGAAAATCAACTAAAGGAGGAAGGTAGATACCCTAAAGAGAGGTAAGAATTAATGCATAAAATAATAAAGATACATGAAATCATAGATCTAGGTTATTGCCTTATCATGTCCCAAAAGATGGCCGGCCCCGAGGCCAGGAAAATCTTGGACAAAATCATTTGGAAGAGAGCACAAGGTAAGAACTTAGTGAGAGCATCGGCAAGTTGACCACCGTTGGTGACGTGGGTAACCCGAAGAGTGCTAGATTGAGCTTTCTTCCGAATGAAGTGGTAGTCTAATGCAAGTTGTTTCGTGCGGGAGTGAAACACATGATTGACATAGAGCTTGGTAGCACCGACGTTGTCACAGTAAATAATGGGAGGATGTTGATATGGGAGTCCAATTTATTCAAGGAGAGATTGGAGCCATTGAAGCTTAGATGCAATATTAGCCACCATGCGGTACTCAACCTCAGTTAAGGATTGAGCAATGTTGCGTTGTTTTTTGAGCTCCAAGAGAAGAGATGGTATTGGAACCAAGATATACAATATAAGCACCAGGTTATTAAGGTAGTCGGTGTTTTCTCCTACCTAGTCATCATCAGAGAAGGCATGAAGTCGAGGAAGGTTTGTTGCCTAATCATGATTCCATGGGAGGAAGTGCCGACATGTATCAAAAGATTATTTTGACAACATTCCGGTGAGTATTGGTGGGTTGATGCATGAATTGAGAGAGCTTGTTGATAGCATATGCAATGTTTGGTCGGGTGAGTGACAAATATTGTAGGCTGCCAAGTGCTTGTCAATACTAGAGAGGATCCGAGAGGGAGTGCTAGTGTTTAGATGAAGAGGAGTGTCAGTAGACAAGGGTGTGTTGACAAGCCGAGCATGGCTTAGTTTAAAACTCTAGAGAAGATCTTGAATGTACATGTGTTGGTTTGGAAATAATTCTTTGGAGAATGGGGTGACTTCAACTCCAAGAAAGTATCTCAATTTTCCGAGATCCTTGAGTGAGAATCGGGAGGTGATGAATGATGTCTTCAAAAAGGGAGCTGGAAGAGCCTGTAATGATGATATCATCAACGTAGATGAGGACGAAGATCATAAGTAGACGTGTGTAGATAAAACTATGAGGTGTCTAATGTCGAGTTGCGGAAGCTAAGGTGAATGAGGTGAGTCAGAATAGACATATACCACGCTTTAGGGACTTACTTCAGGCCATAAATGGCTTTATGAAGAAGACATACATGGAGAGATGGTTTGGATCAACAAAGCCCGGGGGTTGAGATACGTCGATTTTCTTAATGAAACGACCTTGCAAAAAGGCATCATTGACATCAAGTTGACGCAAGGGCCAGTTGTGAGTGATCACAAGGATCAATATGAGAGAGACAATGGTTGGCTTAATAACGGTGCTAAATGTGTCACCGTAGTCAATGCCGGGGCTTTGATGAAATCCCTTGGCCATTAGTCGGGCTTTGTGGCGATCAATAGATTTATTGGCCTTGTACTTGGTACGAAATACCCACCTGCAATAAAAAAATTTTTTAGTAGCTATTGTGGTCGAAATTAGGGTCCGTGTTTGGTAGTGAAGAGAGCATTACATTAAGTTTGCATGGTGGTTTGCCAAATTGGGATTGAAAGGGCTTGCTTGGTGGTGCGAGGATCAGAGGTTGAGGTGAGAGAGGAAGTGAGGTTGAGCTTATGATTAGGTTTATGGATATTGTTTTGGGACCGAGTGATGATGGTTCAAGTTGGAGGTGTTGTTGTCTAGTATCAACTTAGTCAATACACATGAATAACATGTGTATCCACTTAAATGAAGACTATATAACCCCATCGCGTCACCGTAAATATATAGCAACCCGGTCAAGTCGTCTCCCTAAGGACTATGTTATCCTCCCCTTACTCAAGGAAGACTTATAAGAAAGTGTAGGTGTTGTACAAGAAAATCAAAAGATGCGACCAAGTGGTCGACTTAAAACACTTCAAGAGTGGATGGTGCTAAGTCCCCTTAATCGAGTCACCCATGCAACTCAATTCGAGTCACCCTAACAACGTAGATCGAGTGGCGTTCCTGTAGCTTTTGAACTCAATCGAGTAAAAAACAAAGGAATACATAAATATGAAATCAAGTAAGAAAATGATATTAAATGGTTGTAATTATACACGTTATAATGCTAAAGAGTGAGAACTATTTGCTCGGGTAATCATGACAATGATACTAAAAAGTTGTATGCATGTGATAGATGAATGCAAGCCTAAGCATGCTAGTCAATCCAACATAGTACCTTACATGGTGTTTGCTATTGGTAAAATACCAGTCAACTACGGTCTCAAACTAGTGATCAATACAAAGTGATCAAACCTCACATGGTGTTTGTTATTGGTTTGATTAAATAATAAGGATTTAGAGTGGACTTGTACTTCATATATTAGCATTCAATTATTTCTCACATGGTGTTTGTTATTGGAATAATTGAAGTACTAATCCTAGCAATATAGGCGTCTACAAAAATGCATAAATAGATTATGAAACTACTTTTGAGTCTCATTCATACTCGCCGACCAATTATCAACACATAGGATCATGCTTAAATCTAAACATAGTGCATAAAGAAACAATCTAAGCGAGCTTAACATCCAACTTTCAAATTATTCTAAGCATGAATCCTAGTGTTCTAATCGATTCTAACCTCCTATATGCTTACTATTATGCTTTGATACTCACATAAATTCTAGGCATTATAACGATACAATGCTACATAGCTTTGGATTGAGATTTTCACCCCAATTGCTAGTATGAAACTACTCACTCATGTTGAGTGAGAAAAACACAACAATCATACAAACAATCACGCAATCCATGAGATCAAGAGAGAGAGAGAGAGATGATTCTACGAACCAAGAGTGAATAACTTTACCAATATAACAAAGGAAAGTAGCAATCCAGCTTGTATCGACTCAATTCAGCCACAACTCGACACAATCTTCTTACAACTCGGACATACTTGGACTCAACTCAACCCTAAACTATGGAGACTCGGATCCGAAAATAGAGAGAAATAAGAGAGAATTGTGAAGTGGTGAATTGGTATCTATTCCATGCAATTATGCTCCCTTTAAATAGGCTGAGAAGGTGTAGAAATTGGCACGGATCGCCTCTAGCTTGGCAAGGTTTTCCAACATCAGCACCAAGATTCCTTGTAGCCGTCGTCACATGGAGATTTTGTTGTAACCGCACAACACATGCATCGAGTTAGCCAAGAAATGACTCGACTAACGTTGAAAAGTAAGTCGGTGACACTACTGTCTTCTTGAGTTGAGTGGGTCATCTAACTCAACCGCCACTTGAGCGACGCTTGCCATTTCTTTCGCCTTGACTCGATGTCTTCTTCTTGGGAGATCCTAGGTCTTTGAGTCCGAGTCGTTTCATCATTATTTTTGTGAGTGAAGGTGAACCTTGAGTAGGGTTGCACATGTGACTCGACCTCTAGGACTTGCGTGTCCTGATGATCTTTAGCCATTCCTTCTTCTCCTTTAATGCGCCAGAGCTTCCGTTTGCTTCTTCTTTCTTTGCTTCCAATGAGGCGAGGGTTGCTTTCTTGGGTTTTTTTGTCTATTGATGCTCATTTTGACCTAAAATCACCTAAGCACAAGAGACAAATGGGAGTAAACATTCTTTGATGCAAAGAAGTAAATGCCTAAACCCATGCAATTCTACAAAAAATACAAGAAAACAACTATACAAAAGATAACATAAAAACATGCTATCAAAATACCCCATACTTAGACATTTACTTCTTCCCAAGTAAACATCTAAACACAAAGTGAAAAGAAAGAAAGAAAAGAAAAGAAAAGAAAATCCTTTTGGAGCATGCTTCTTTTATTGGATATTTTTTCATTTTATTCATTACCATGACAAGACATTTTGGATAATTAAGAAAATAAAGAGCATAGAAATCAACAAGTAAGAATATATGTTAACTAATCAATCATAAAACCTATAGTAAAGGATCCTAAGTTTCACAACTTAATCATGCTATTTTTCTGTTTTATATAATGGTTGTATATGACTTGTATTGTGTTTCTATATGATGCCAAAAGTAGCTAAAGGTTCACACAAGTTTAAGTACACTCACGCATGATCGGGTCTTTTATAATTCATTTCTCCTTGGACTAGGTTACAAATAAAAACCTTCATGCTTCTTTTTGGCATGATAATACATTCACTTGCATTCATACATTGATGTGCAATACTTTGCCTCATTGACATAAAACAAAATAAAATGAAAAACAAGCAACCAACATGATTTTTGCCAAGTGTTTTGCAAGTGGCATTATTGAACTTTTTGTGGTGCCTTTTCTATGACTTTTTCTTGCTTTTTCATTTCATATGCCTTTTGCCTTACCGGACAATATTTTTTACTCAAATGAGTGTCAACCATTGTAAGCTTCCCTAGGCCAAGATATTGAGAGTTCATAACCAATACACACTATCATGGACCTAAACAAGTGCTTACTTTAGCTCAACTTTCTTTTTCTTAAGATTCACTAAGTTATACATCAACCAATAGGAATCATAAGAGTTCAACTAAATTCATCAATCATATACATTTTATGTACTAACTAATTAACATGCTTCTATTATGTCCAAGTCTATACAACTTATAATCAAACAAATCCTCAAATTATTGCCATGGTATTGAACAATGTCTCATCATTAATATCATTTCCAATATCTCAAGAAAACACACAAAAAATTCAAAATTTTGATTTTTTTAAAAAATTTGAACTTTTTCAATTGTTTTTGGAATTTCTTAAAATTTTAGAACTAACACACGAAAAAAAGAAAGAAAACTAGAAAATTAAACATGCAACACATATGTACAAATGATTTGTGAGACAACATACCCCACACTTAAACATTGCATTGTCCTTAATTGCAATAATAAAAGATAGAGATAGTAATTGACTCACAAAGATGCAATGTGTCTCTTTCGGAGCTTAGGTGAAGCCTAATATGACTCGAAAGAGATGTCTAGGGTTCTTCGAGTCGATCTTTTGTTGGATCAAGTCAGTTGTTCGCTTTTCCGGGTGTTTTTCAACAGGAGATTACTCGATCAATCTACTCGGGCGATATAGACCGTGACTCGTCTGAAGCATCCCTTTTTTACCCTATCGGCCCTTCTACTTTTTGATTCCATAAGCAAACCCTTCCATCCTTTTTCCTCCTCTTTTGGATATTGTACAACAAGTTTATTTGAAAAGAAATAAAAAAGATTACAGGAAAAGAAAAGTTACCTAAATGGATTGCCTTCCATTGAGCGCCCTTGTTTAAGGTCGTAGGTTCGACCAAATTTCTTCTCATCCGGCATCAAGATAGGTTGGAGGGTATTGCTCTACTGGTTGGTCTTCAAAATATCTCTTCAATCTCTGCCCATTTACCTTAAATGGTTCTACTCCCTCTTTGTAGATTTCAATGGCTCCATGTGGGTAGACTTTCTTCATTGAATAAGGTCCTCCGCATCTTAATTTGAGCTTTCCCGGAAAAAAACTTAAGCCTTGAGTTAAAGAGCAACAAAAGATCCCCTTCTTTGAAGTCTCTTTTTATGTTGTGTCTATCGTGTCATTTTTTCGTCCTCTCCTTGTAGAGTTTGGCACTCTCATAGGCATCTCTCCTAAACTCTTCTAACTCGTGGAGATCTAGCAACCTCTTTTCTCCGGCCTCTTTTAGATCATAGTTGAGCGTCTTCATCGCCCAAAATGCCTTATGTTCCATCTCAACTTGTAGGGGTCCGTCCCTATAGGCGTTTTGAAGGCGGTTCTATATTCCCAAAGTGCATCATCGAGTTTTATGGTCCAATCCTTCCTTGACTTATAAATTGTCTTCTCTAAAATATCTTTTATCTCCCGGTTGGAGACTTCCACTTGCCCACTAGTTTGAGCATGATATGGAGTAGCATATTTGTGTGTCACCCCATATTTCCTCAATAATTGGTGGAAATTCTTGGCCGTGAAATGTGATCCTCCATCACTTATGATCGCCCTCGGTGTCCCAATTCTTGGAAATATTACTTTGTTGAAGAACTTAATTACCGCATTTGCATCATTGGTGGGAGATACAATGACTTCTACCCACTTGGAGACGTAGTCAACGGCCAAAAAAATGTAGACGTTGTTGCAAGATGAGGGGAATTTCCCCATGACATCTACGCTCCATACATCAAATTAAGATCTCTACTTCTTGGATGTTGTTGAGTGACATCTCGCTTCTTCTTGAAATGTTGTCTACCCTTTGGCATGAATTGCATTTAGTGATATGAAAGTGGACGTCTTTAAAGATTGTAGGCCAAAAGAAACCGGCTTGAAGGATCTTTGCACAAGTCTTAGCCGAGCTAGCGTGCCCTCCACAAGGCAAGATGTGGCAATGAGTGATCATACTTTCTACCTCATCCTTGGAATACATCTTCGGAATAGACCACCCACTAACTTTTAAAGAGAAGGGGCTCATCATAGTAGTAATCCCTCGCATCTCTTAAGAATTTCCTCTTTTGGTGCCAAGAAAGATCGAGTGGAAGTTCCTCACACACCAAGTAGTTCACAATATCGACATACCAAGGATGACAGAGAGATGCCTTGGCCACCAACTCTTCAACTAGCAATAGATTGTCGTCCGAAAAACTCTCATAAATTGGTAGAGGAGTGGGTGTGATGAATTCTTTGGGTAGCCTAGATAAATGACCACTAAATTCTCCACGCCTTTCTTGTCTCTAATCTCCAAATTGAACTCTTGTAGAAGCAAGATGCATCTTATTTACCTTGGTTTGACATAATTTTTGGCAAGCATATAATTGATGGCAGCATGATCGGTGTAGACTATGACTTTAGCTCAAACTTAATAAGACCGAAACTTCTCAAAGGCGAACACTATAGCTAGAAGTTCCTTTTCGTTTGTGGCATATTTGATTTGGGCATGATCAAGAGTCCTACTAGCAGAGTAAATTGCGTACAACTTCTTATCTTTCCTTTGCCCCAACACAACCCCGACGGCATAGTCACTCGCATTGCACATTAACTCGAAAGGAAGGGTCCAATCCGGCGCTTGCATGATTGGGGCGCTCACTAGTGCTTCTTTCAACCTATTGAAGGAAATAAGACATTCTTGAGTGAAGTCAAATGTTACATCTTCATGAGTAATTGAGATAGAGGTTTAGAGATTTTAGAGAAGTCTTTAATGAACTGCCTATGGAACCCGGCGTGTCCAAGATAGCTCCTTACTCCCTTTACGTTCGATAGTGGAGGCATCTTCTCTATGAGCTCGATCTTTGCTTTTTCCACTTCTATTCCTCTATTGGCGATTAGATGCCCTAGCACGATCCCTTCTTGTACCATGAAATGACACTTCTCCCAATTTAGCACTAGATTAGTGTCTATGCATCTTTGCAGCACTTTAGAGAGGTTAGTTAAACAAGAGTCATAAGAAGATACATAAACTGAAAAATCATCCATAAATACCTCCATAATATCCTCAATATAATCAGAAAAATAGATATCACACACCTTTGAAAAGTGTTCGATGCATTACATAAACCAAAAAGCATTTTCCTATAAGAAAAAGTGCCATAAGGGCAAGTAAAGGTGGTTTTCTCTTGATCATCCGGGTGTATAGGGATTTGGAAAAATCCACTATAAGCATCTAGGTAGCAAAAATGAGAATGTTTAGCTAGGCGTTCCAACATTTGATCAATGAAAGGAAAAGGGAAATGATCTTTCCTAGTAGCTTTGTTCAATTTCCTATAATCAATGCACATCCTCCACCCCGTTTGTATTCTAGTTGGAACTAGCTCATTCTTCTCATTTTAACTACCGTTAGACCACCTTTCTTAGGCACTACATGCACCGAACTCATCCACTTGCCATCCGAGATGGTATAAATGATGCCGGCATCAAGTAATTTCAAAATTTCATTTTTAACTACATCTTTAAAATGGGGTTCAATCTCCTTTGATGCTCTATTGTTGGTTTATAGTCATCTTCCATTAAGATTATATGCATGCATATGGAAGGACTAATACTTTTGAGGTCATCTATAGAGTATCTTGAGGCATTCCTGTACTTCCTAAGCACCTCAAGAAATTTAGCAACTTCATAACGAGACAAGGAAGCGTTTATTATAACTGAAAATGTAGAGTTAGGTCCAAGAAATTCATACCTTAGGGAAGGTGGGAAAGGCTTTAGCTCATCCTTAGCTTCTTTGGACTTTCCTCTTCTACTTCCACTTCCTTGACTTCAAGATGTTTCACATATTCATTTTTCACATGGTCCTCAATACTCTCACACAACGCGCCACGTCTCGGATGGTAAATCCGCGTTAATGTATATTGCTTTAGTAGGGTATATATGGATTTAAACCCTCCCTCTATTTATACAAATTTTCAAACTATGAGAATTAATGAATAATCGATGTGATATAGCAAAATTTTAAAAATATTTAACGTTCCAAGAAAATCTGCTAAAATCGGTGGGAGAAAAAAAAACGGATTGTGAGAGCTCAATTTCAAAATACTGCTCTCACAACACACCACGTCAACACTAATGTATACTACTTTCGTAGAGTATATAAAATATAAATTCAAACCCTTCCTCTATTTATACAAAATTTCAAACTATAAGACTTACTGAATAATCGATGTGGGATAGCAAAATCCTGAAAATATCTAACGTTACAAGAAGATCTTATGAAATCGGTGGTAAGAAAAAAAAAAAAAATAATTCATGGATTTAAAAAAAAAAATTATTGGCCTTAATTGTGAGAGCTCAATTTCAAAATAATACACTCACATCGCGCCACGTCAGCGTTAATGTATATTGTTTTAGTAGAGTATATAGAATATAGATACAAACCATCCCTATATTAATACAAACTTTCAAAACTATCAAACTTATTGAACAATCGATGTAGGATAGCAAAATCCTGAAAATATTTAACGTTTCAAGAAGATCTTATAAAATCGGTGGGGAGAAAAAAAAACAAAAATAATTAACGGATTTAAAAAAAAGATTTATTGGCGTTAGTTGTGAGAGCTCCATTTTAAAATTTGCTCTCACAGCGCGCCACGCTAGCGTTAATGTATACTACTTTAGTAGATTATATAGATGTATAGATTCAAACACTCCCTCTACTTATACAAAATTTCAAACTATCAGACTTATTTGATAATTGATGTGAGATAGCAAAATCCTGAAAATAGTTAACGTTCCAAGAAGATCTTCTAAAATCGGTGGGGAGACAAAAAACAGATTTAAAAAAAGATTTATTGGCGTTAATTGTGGGAGCTCCATTTCAAAATACTGCTCCCACAGCACGCCACGTTTGCGTTAATGTATACTGTTTTATTAGAGTATATATATATATATATATATATATATATATATATATATATATATATATATATATATATATATATATATATATATATATATATATATTCTACAAGTTCATTTAAAAAATAATAAAATACCTATTGGTTTTAACATCTTCTTTACCGTGCACTAGTTTAATACCCGCAGTCTTTGCGGTTTGTGTTCAAAATAGATCAATAAAACAGCTATCATATTTTAATAAAAATTAAACGAAATAAAATTATTAACCTACAATCAACTTTTTGAAAACTATGCTTAGTAGAACGGGATTGCTATTTGGTTAGACAAAAGTAAGCAAAGCGTGCACATGCGCATTGGGAGTGCGCCGGAAGTCTCTTTTTGTCAAAATGAGGGGCGGAGGACTGATGTAGCGCATTCAAGTAGGGAAAAGTCCACTCACATCTGCATTGCTTCGAGATTGTTTTTAAGAAAAAAAATTTCCGGTTGCACTCGTATTGCGCATGCTTTGTCTCTTTCGTAATATTCTATATTACCGAATAACCTCACTTTAGTTAAATATTTATAAATGGATTTGTGGAAAAGATTTTATGGTTTTAATTTGAGTTAGAAGTTGTTTTGAAAGAAGATTTTGTACAATTAATAATAGTGAAAATTATTAAAAGAAAAGAGGAAATTAGAAGAAATGTGTAATAACCGGAAATATTTAATAATTTTTATTTTTATTTAAATTTTATTTTATTTTATTTAATCCGAGAACCCGAATCGAATACGAAGGAATATTTGAGACGGATCGAAACACGATCAAATAACTAAACCAAACCCCTTTGTTTTATTTTCTTTTTGGACCGGACGAACCGGCCCAACTTCTTGTCTTACTGGTCTAGGTTGATGACCTATTGATTGACCCACTTTTTTCCATCTCTATTCCAGCTCACTCTTTTTCCTCTCTACTCCGGCCCACTCTTTTTCCTCTCTACCCCGGCCCATCATTTTCCTCCTTACTTCGGCCTAGAGTAGAACAGGCCTTATCATCCCGTCTCCCGTACCAAAAAGGGCCGGCCTACTCCTTGTGTCTTCCTAGGGCCGGATGACCGAGCTGGCAAACGAGATTTGAGCATCTCCATGTCAGCGCCCTCTCCGTCTCACTTTTCTACTAGCCGGTCGTCAACGGCCATTGAAAGTAGTAACAGTGGCATTAAAGTCGGCCGTTACGGTGCCATAGCTCCAACCCGTAACCCGCCAATGGCTACGCCATTATTCCCTTCTATTTCCCTCTCCCCTGCCACTTCTCTCCCCTCGGCAACCCCGCCATCACCACCCGCCTCTAACCACAACCACCATACGCCGGTGAGAGACGAGATACCAACCACACCCTCCCCTTCTTGACCATCGATGCATATCCACCCCTTCTCTTCTATAGGACCCCGACTGCCTCCCATCTCTCACTCACCTCATCTGCGAGCTCTCTCATACCAACCTCTCGCCGACTGCCATCTCCTCTGCGTAAACTCTCCCACTCTCCATCTCGCCGGTGCACCCCATCTTCCTAACCTCCCTCACGATAGACGACGGACCAATCTCGACCACCTTCCTCCACCCTTAGCTCCTTCCTCCTTCTCTTTTACAATCCCTAACCGTCGGCTAACCTTGCCAAGCTTTTGAGATCACCGATAAAGAAAAACTGTGTCGACCGCCCCTACACCGGAATCCCACGAGGTCCACGCTTCACCCCGTTGGAGAAGGAAACCCTCGAACCACACTCCCTTGATCCTGTACATACGGTGGAAAGTAAATAAGAAATGCGTTGCTTGTAGGAGTCCGAAGTCGAACACTGGACCTTGGTATCACGTTGCTTGCTGATAACATGATTTATCGACCTAGTTTAGTCATGCATTTAGGTAGATTTACCCTTTCCGCATTCATGTTTTAGCCTTAGTTTGTGCCATTTATGCTTGTTTAGTTCTACTTTGCAAGAATAGATGTCTACACACACTATTTGTGGCTTTGTAGGTGATTTGACGCATTTCGGAGATAAAACGATGTATTTGAGGATCAAACCTTGAAGTTGATGCATTGGAGCAAGCATACATGCACGGGAAAGGGCTAAGAATCAAGCTAAGGGCATGAAGGATGACCAAGAGAACATATCGGGCGAGATCACAACCAGAAACACTCATCTCGGGCCGTGATCACACTTTCTCTCGAGCATCTCGGTCACTATCTCGGCCGAGATTTCTTACAATACAGACCGAGATTTTCCAAACACTGAAGAAATGAAGTCAGATCCGAAATCCCGGGCCCGACATGACCGAGATTTCTGACCGAGATCAGTGTATGACCGAGATTTCGTCCCTGAACGTCATATTTTGTTTACGGGCCTTTTCCTTTTCGGACCAACGTCTTTTGGCTAGGGTTTGTGTATAAAAGAAAGCTTCGGATTCATTCTAAAGGGTATTCGATTTGGCTGGGAGTTTCCCAAAGTTTACCCTAATCTTCAAACAAATCGGACTAATGAAGAAGAGAGAGAAGTTTGTTGTGATCTAATTCGAAAAAGTTTGAGATCTTTAATTGTGTAACAACCCAACAATTTATAGGCTACCAAATTATCAACTCATCAAAAAGGAATCTTCTTCTAACAACCTCACATGTAGGTCATTACAACGTCGGTCAACTTCATTCGATTTATCTAACTCACTCGATTGACATTGTTCACTGTGATCCACTAAGCTTCTTCTTATTTTGAGTTGTTGTCTACTCAATCCAAGTTGAAACTTAAGTCAGTGAGTGAGCTTTCAACATCGTTCGAGTGAAAATCCAAGCCACGATCGCGCCTCTTGCATATGTCACGGCATTGCCTCCGGTCATGTCAACACCGGTCGAGTGGTCGATCGAGTGGCATGTCATCTTCGTTCAAGTGGCACCTTCCTCCATTGAGTGACATTGGTTTGAACGGAAAACTGAGTAGATTCCTTTTTGGAACGTCTAAGTGAGAAGGATCGAGTGACACTAGTCTACCTTTGTCGAGTGAGAGGTGTTCTTCTATTGAGTTGTAAGAGCCCTATTCTTTCGGACCGAGATCGGACCATGGCCGAGATTGGCTTTGGCCGAGTTTAGACTTTTCCGCACCCGCGGGCATATTGGCCGCCCCTGCGGGTCACCGCCCCTGCGGCCCAGGGAACCGCCCATGCGGTTTCCGGCGGCTGCAGCCGGTTTGTTGACCCTTTGACTTGTGTTTTTCCTTTTCCTTTGCCTTCTCCCTTAAGTTATTCCCTTAGCTGCTTGAGCAAGGGTTTCACTTTCTTCTCTAGCCTCCCACGATCTTCTTGCTTCTCCTTCTTCTTCCCTTGAGTTTGATCTTGTGTATGAGAATCTCTTGAAGTTTACAAGAGAGTTTGAGATGGCTTTGATGCTATGTATGTTGGTAGTTTTTGTTACTGGGCTTGAGGCCAGCTAGTGTGTGTGTGACCTTCCCCTGCAGCCTTAGACCACAAGTGTGGTAAGGATCTTCTTATTCTCTTCTTCCTTTCTTGTTCTTCCTCCCTAGCTTAGGATTAGATGTTTGCATAGATGTGTATTGATGTTTTTATGTGTATGTATATGTATGTGCTTGACCCTGGATGAGAGAAGACGTGATTTGATCACGTGAAGAGCCGAGGAGAAATCGCAGAATCGCTTTATGCTTTGTCGCCGCCCCCGCGGCTGAGAGTCACTGCCCCCGCGGCTACCGTGCCGCAGCGCCCGCGCTAGTGCCGGCGCCTTGCCTGCATTACCTGCATTCCGTGTCACCGCCACCGCGGCTGAGTGCCGCCGCGCCCGCGGTTGCCTACGTTCCGCCCCTGCGTCCTTAGTTCACGCAGGTGCGTCTTGTTCCGGGACTACCTATATTTAGGTAGTTCCTTTCCTTTCTAGTATGTGGGAACTAGTACCATGCTAGGTATCGGTTTATGATGAGTATGATATAGATATTCCGGTTACGGCTTTGAGGTTATAAGTTGGATATGATCCCTATGGATCCCTTGGGTCTAGGTGTGACCCCTTTATGTGATAGGAGTTTGATATATGTATATGTATGCCTTGTGTAGGCCGTGTTGTCCTCCAGTTTGGAGTGGACCTGAGTTAGAGTTGTTTGTAGTGAGTTACTTCCGAGATTGAGGTAAGTCCATAGGAATTACTTAGCCGCCATCTCTATATTGGATGTTACATGAGTGGTGTTTGTTATATGCTTAATAGCATGCTTATGATGGTCACTGACCTATGTTATATTGACCGCCCATTGTAGTTGCCGTGATAACCTTTCCCTTTCATCCCGTAGTGGAGTCTGGGAGGTTCTCTGTAGTCAGGCCAGATCTGGTATAAAGGAAGGCCCTCACCACTCCCACAGGGTACACGGGGAGGTGTGCTGATACTACTCTAGCTGGCTAGAGTACTCAGAGGCGGGGATTATATTCCTCGTGTCACATATCTTCATATATATCTATTTATACGATTGAGTGATTCAACTTATTAAAGTTAATAAACCGGGTAAATGTTTGATATCATGCTGAAGTGTTTATTATTCCTGATATGTGATTGTGCTTATGTTCATGCTATATATGTGTATGGTTAGCTAACGGTTTTATACCGTGTTGTAGATCCCTCGCAGGTTAGGAGAACTGCCGAGTTATCCAGAGAGGGTGATCTGCTGAGGGTTCTGTACACTGGGCGTTATCGTGGGAGGTTGGGTTTATCTTTATTGTACGGATTTCCGTTTGACTTTGTACTCAGCAATACTCTGTATCATCCTTTTGACATGTATATATATCAGTTTTATGTTTTGTTTTAATCTGTTGGTGCCTTGTTGTAAGATTCAGTGAAATTGTTGTCAGGCTAGGGTCAGGATCCATTGTGAGATCCTAACCTAGTAGCACTTCGAGTCCTACGGATTCGGGGTGTTACAAAGTTGGTATCAGAGCCCAGGTTTACAGCAATGGCACTAGTAATCTGTAATAAAGTTCGAATAGATAAATAAACAGAACCCGAAAAGGGTCTGACTTTTCAAAAGGTTTTGGTTTGAAATGAGTACAAATGTTTTGGGATATCGTGTACGTGAGCCATCACCCCTATGAAGATCTCGACAGTACATATATATAGATATTCTGTTGTGATTGGTTTGATACATACATATGGCATATATATAGCCTTCTAAGTTAGGTTTATGTCCTCTGCAGATGGTTCAGACTAGAGCCTTACCTACAGCTGGACGAGGTAGAGGTAGAGGTAGAGGTAGACCCCCTCTAGGTAGAGGACATTCTAGTTGTCTGTGAGTTTACTGATGTTTTTGCTGAGCTGTCCAGTTTTCCGCCTCAGAGGAGTGTGGATTTCAGTATCGAGTTAGAGCCTGGTACGAGACCCATATCGAAGGCCCCATACCGGATGACGCCTGTTGAGATGCTGGAGCTGAACAAGCAACTCGAGGAGTTGGCTGATAAGGGTTTCATTCGCCCTAGCGTGTCCCCATGGGGAGCACCTGTCCTCTTCGTACGGAAGAAGGACGGATCACTGAGGTTATGCATAGATTATAGAGAGCTGAACAAGGTGACCATCAAGAATAAGTATTCACTGCCTCGTATTGATGATTTGTTAGATCAGCTACAGGGAGCGACTGTGTTCTCCAAGATTGACCTGCGTTCCGGGTATCACCAACTGAGGGTGAGGGAGCAGGATGTGCACAGGACAACATTCCGGACCAGATATGGCCACTACGAGTTTGTGGTGATGCCATTTGGGCTTACAAATGCCCCAACCGTCTTTATAGAGTTGATGAACAGTATCTTCATCAACTTCCTGGATCAGTTTGTGGTAGTTTTTATAGATGACATTCTGGTATATTCTCGTAGTAGAGAGGAGCATGCAGGACATTTGAGGACTGTATTGTAGGTTTTGCGGGATAGAGAAATTTATGCTAAGTTCTCTAAGTGTGAGTTCTGGATGCCAGAGGTAGAATTCCTGGGTCATGTGGTTTCAGCTGAGGGAATCAAGGTGGATCCAGCAAAGATTGAGGCAGTAGCAACATGGACTACACCGACGAACGTCAAGGAAGTAGGTAGTTTCCTTGGCCTAGCCGGTTATTACAGATGCTTTGTGGAGGGATTCTCTGTGATTGCCTGTCCACTGACGAGCTTGCTGAGGAAGACTACCAGATTTGTGTGGTCTGATCAGTGCCGGCAGAGTTTTGAGGAGTTGAAGAGGCGTTTGACTTCTGCTCCTATTTTGGCACAGCCAGAGGGGATTTTGTGGTATACAGTGATGCATCCAAGCTAGACTTGTGATGTGTTTTGATGCAGAGAGGCAAGGTAATTGCATATGCGTCTCGACAGCTGAAGACGTATGAGGAGAACTACCCGACTCATGATCTAGAGTTGGCTGCGGTAGTTCATGCATTGAAGATCTGGAGACATTACCTGTATGGTGCTACATGTCAGATCTTCACAGACCATAAGAGTCTGAAGTATATTTTCACGCAGCGGGAATTGAATAACCGCCAGCGTAGGTGGCTTGAGCTGATCAAGGACTTTGATTTAGAGATCCTGTATCATCCAGGGAAGGCGAACGTTGTCGCCGACGCCCTGAGCAAGAAGACGCCTCGAGAGCAGGCGATTGCGAGATTGACAGTTTAGCATCAGTTGCAGAGAGATTTGATCTGGCTAGAGTTGGACATCCAGTTCCCTGATGAGGATGCCCAGCTGCGTACTTTAGAGGTCCTTCCTGATCTGTTGGATGAGATCCGACAGAAACAAGAGACCTGCCCGACTTTATAGAGGATCAGAGATAGGATGTCTCGAGATGAGGCACCACAATCCTGCTTGGAGAAGATGGAGTTTTGAGACGCCGTGGTCGCGTCTGTGTACCTGTTGATACAGAGCTGAGGCAGAGGATTTTACAGGAGGCTCACTGTACACCTTACTCTGTACATCCAGGTACGAGTAAGATGTATGAGGACTTGAGACGTATATATTGTTGGGGAGGGCTGAAGCCCGATGTAGCCAGATTTCTAGCTCAGTGTGCGATCTGCCAGCAGGTCAAGATCGAGCATTTCCGACCTGGAGATGAGCTCCATCCCCTTCTTGTTCCACAGAGGAAGTGGGAGGACGTCACCATGGATTTTGTGACTGGCTTGAGGCTGAGCTGGAGTTTTGATGCCATCTGGGTCATTGTTGACAGATTGACGAAGACGGCACATTTCATTCCTATTAGGCAGACGTGGCCGGTGAGCAGATTAGCTGAGGAGTACACTAGGCATATAGTGAGACTCCATGGTGTACCGAGGACTATCGTCTCAGATAGAGATGGACGATTTACCTCGAGATTCTGGCAGCAGATTCAGACTGCTTTAGGGACGAGTTTTCACTTCACGACTGTGTTCCATCCTCAGACTGCTGGTCAGTCAGAGAGGACCATTCAGACCCTGGAGAATATGCTGCGAGCTTGTGTGTTGGATTGGGACAGGTGTGGACGGATCATCTCCCACTTGTTGAGTTCTCCTACAACAACACTGGCATGCATCTATTGGGATGGCCCCATATGAGGCACTGTATGGACAGAGATGTCGTACCCCGTTATGTTGGGATGAGTGGAGAAGTGTTAGTGGTGTAGCACCTAATCAGATTCAGGATGATGTAGCTCGAGTAGCATTGATCAGAGAGCGTATGCTGACTGCGCAGAGCCATCAGAAGTCTTATGCTAACAGGAGGCATAGACCTCTAGAGTTCAGAGTTGGCGCCCATGTATGGCTGAAAGTGTCTCCGACACGAGGTGTTAGACGATTTGGCATTAAGGGGAAGTTGAGCCCCTGATATGTCGGACCGTTCGAAATTCTAGATCGGATTGGGAGTGCAGCTTACAGATTAGCCTTGCCTCCGAGATTAGAAGGTGTTCACCCTGTATTTCATGTGTCTCAGCTGAGGGAGTACATACCAGATCCGAGGCACATTGTAAGTTATGAGGATTTGGTGATTGAGCCGGACCACAAGTTTGTTGAGCATCCTATTGCAGTCCTAGAGCGAGGTATTAGACGCTTGTGTTCGAAGGACATCCCTATGTTGAGGATACAGTGGTCGAGACGAGGACCCGAGGAGGCTACATGGGAGACTGAGGATAGTATCCAGAGGAACTATCCAGAGTTCTATGCCGAGATAGGTGCACCAGTAGGATCACCGAGTAGATCTTAGTACTAGCTTGGTGAGTCTTATGTGCTTACATGCTTATATGCTATGATATGTTTATTTCATGCTAGCTTTGATGTGATTATGATCTTAGTAGATCTTGTTATGCTAGTATGATTTTTGTTTATAGCTGGAGATGGTTCTTTCCTCCATGCTATTGTGATACGATAGGTTTAGCTGGAGATGGTTCTTTCCTCCATGCTATTGTGATACGATAGGTTTAGCTGGAGATGGTTCTTTCCTCCATGCTATTTTGATGGACATAGTAGTGCTGGAGATGTACTTCCTCCATGTCTTTCTGTTATGGTTATGATACGGCTAAAGATGTGCTTCCTCTATGCCTTGTGATATGTTTATGGTTTGGCTAGAGATGATTTTCCTTTAGGCCCTGGATAGTATAGTTTAGTGTTGGAGTGGATGAGTTCCTCCATGCTTATGTTTGAGGTGATAGAGAGAGTTTTACCTCGGCTTTTGAGTCCGAGTGTTTTAAGGACTTTGCAAGTTTCGGGACGAAACTTGTTTTTAGGGGGTGAGGTGTAAAAGCCCTATTCTTTCGGACCAAGATTGGACCATGGCCGAGATTGGCTTTGGCCGAGTTTAGACTTTTCCGCACCCGCGGGCATATTGGCCGCCCCTGCGGCCCAGGGAACCGCCCATGCGGTTTCCGGCGGCTGCAGCCGGTTTGTTGACCCTTTGACTTGTGTTTTTCCTTTTCCTTTGCCTTCTCCCTTAAGTTATTCCCTTAGCTGCTTGAGCAAGGGTTTCACTTTCTTCTCTAGCCTCCCACGATCTTCTTGCTTCTCCTTCTTCTTCCCTTGAGTTTGATCTTGTGTATGAGAATCTCTTGAAGTTTACAAGAGAGTTTGAGATGACTTTGATGCTATGTATGTTGGTAGTTGTTGTTACTGGGCTTGAGGCCAGCTAGTGTGTGTGTGACCTTTCCCTGCAGCCTTAGACCACAAGTGTGGTAAGGATCTTCTTATTCTCTTCTTCCTTTCTTGTTCTTCCTCCCTAGCTTAGGATTAGATGTTTGCATAGATGTGTATTGATGTTTGTATGTGTATGTATATGTATGTGCTTGACCCTGGATGAGAGAAGACGTGATTTGATCACGTGAAGAGCCGAGGAGAAATCGCAGAATCGCTTTATGCTTTGTCGCCGCCCCCGCGGCTACCGTGCCGCAGCGCCCGTGCTAGCGCCGGCGCCTTGCCTGCATTACCTGCATTCCGTGTCACCGCCCCCGCGGCTGAGTGCCGCCGCGCCCGCGGTTGCCTACGTTCCGCCCCTGCGTCCTTAATTCACGCAGGTGCGTCTTGTTCCGGGACTACCTATATTTAGGTAGTTCCTTTCCTTTCTAGTATGTGGGAACTAGTACCATGCTAGGTATCGGTTTATGATGAGTATGATATAGATATTCCGGTTACGGCTTTGAGGTTATAAGTTGGATATGATCCCTATGGATCCCTTGGGTCTAGGTGTGACCCCTTTATGTGATAGGAGTTTGATATATGTATATGTATGCCTTGTGTAGGTCGTGTTGTCCTCCAGTTTGGAGTGGACCTGAGTTAGAGTTGTTTGTAGCGAGTTACTTCCGAGATTGAGGTAAGTCCATAGGAATTACTTAGCCGCCATCTCTATATTGGATGTTACATGAGTGGTGTTTGTTATATGCTTAATAGCATGCTTATGATGGTCACTGACCTATGTTATATTGACCGCCCATTGTAGTGGCCGTGATAACCTTTCCCTTTCATCCCGTAGTGGAGTCTGGGAGGTTCTCTGTAGTCAGGTCAGATTTGGTATAAAGGAAGGCCCTCACCACTCCCACAGGGTACACGGGGAGGTGTGCTGATACTACTTTAGCTGGTTAGAGTACTCAGAGGCGGGGATTATATTCCTCGTGTCACATATCTTCATATATATCTATTTATACGATTGAGTGATTCAACTTATTAAAGATAATAAACCGGGTAAATGTTTGATATCATGCTGAAGTGTTTATTATTCCTGATATGTGATTGTGCTTATGTTCATGCTATATATGTGTATGGTTAGCTAACGGTTTTATACCGTGTTGTAGATCCCTCGCAGGTTAGGAGAACTGCCGAGTTATCCAGAGAGGGTGATCTGCTGAGGGTTCTGTACACTGGGCGTTATCGTGGGAGGTTGGGTTTATCTTTATTGTACGGATTTCCGTTTGACTTTGTACTCAGCAGTACTCTGTATCATCCTTTTGACATGTATATATATCAGTTTTATGTTTTGTTTTAATCTGTTGGTGCCTTGTTGTAAGATTCAGTGAAATTGTTTTTAGGCTAGGGTCAGGATCCATTGTGAGATCCTAGCCCAATAGCACTTCGAGTCCTACGGATTCGGGGTGTTACATGAGTGGACACTAACTCGATCCCTGACACTTGTCTTCTCTAAGGTGAGTGTTTGATTTCTCTTCAAAGGTTTCGAACCTTTCTTCGATGCATGCTCCTAGGCTTTCCTTGCTTATACTTCCTTGAGTTCCAATGATGATGATGATGGGGTGGAGTGAGCTTCCTTAAGCTTGAGTGATTTATATCTTTTAAGCTCCAAAGTGGTCCTAAATCACCAAAACACAAGAGACAAAGGGGAATAGACATTATTGGATGCAAATAAGCTCAAGCTAAGATGTAAATGCCTTATCCCATGCAAAAGCTAAGGAAAACACATGAAAAGAACATTACAAAAGATAGTATGAAAGCATGCTACCAAAACACCCTATACTTAGCTCTTACTTGTCCCCAAGTAAGGTCCAAACACAAAGTAGGAAATGAAAGAAAGGTAAAATGAAAGAAAAATATTTTTGGAAGCATGCTTCAACATTTTAAATCGCTTTTCAGAATATTCTTTGCCATGGATGGCATTGGACATGATTGAAAGTAATGAGCATGAAAATAAACATGCAAGAATGGATGCTAAGAAATTATTCAAAAAACATATAGTCAATAATCCTAAGTTTTTCAACTTGTTCATGCTACTTAAAAGTCTTTATTAATGCTTGAACATGACTTGTATTGCTCCACAAAATGCTAAACAAAAACATAGTTAAAAGCTCACATTTCCTAAGTGCAATGTAGATATGTTCGGGTCGTTTATAATGTTTTTTTCTTCTTGGAATCGGCCTTACAAATAAAAACCTTTATGCTCTTTTGGCATGGTTTACAATTACTTTGCATTTCATCTCATTGATGTGCATACTTGACCTCTTTGGCGTAAAAGCAAAACAAAAAGAAAAATAAGCAATCATCAAATTAGCCAAGTGGCATTTTGAAACTTTGATGTTCTGAATGGTTTTTTCTTTACTTTTTCTATGTTATGCTTTAAGCCTTACGGGTTAGTGTTTTTCACTCAAGTGAGTGTCAACCAATGTAAGCTTCCATAGGCCGGAGCAATTAAGAGTTCATAACCAATGCACACTATCATGAAACTAATAAATGTTTACTTTAGCTCAATTTTCTCAACATAGAATTCACTAAGTCATACATCAACCAATAGGAATCATAAGTGTTCAACTAAATTCATCAATTATATACGTTTCATGAATGAACTAATTAATATGCTTCTAATATGTTCAAACTTATAAAATTTACAATCAAGCAAGTCACAAATTATTGTCATGGTTTAGAACATAGTCTCATCATTAAGGTCATTTCTACCTTGTATGAAGCATACAAAATTTTTAAATTTCTGAATTTTTGAAATATTTGAATGTTTTTGGTATTTTTACGAAATTTTAAACTAACACATAAATGGAAAAAAAAAACCCTTAGAAAACGAAAATAACAAGAATGAAAACATGCAACACATATGTACAAATGAATGTAAGCATTCCCTACCCCATACTTAAATTTTGCATTGTCCCTAATGAAAAATAAAAGAGTAAAGTAAAAGAAGACTTACAAAATGTAAATGTCTCTTTATTTGGGGCTTAGGTGAAGCCTATACAAGGGGGATTCATCATCATCATTATCATATCTTCCTTCCCAAGCTTCCCACTTCTTCCTACGGACTCAAGCTGTTCATGTAAATCCTCTTGCTCACTCTTAAGCACTTATAGAGATTTGTTGGTCTTCCTCTTCCACTTCTTGTCCTCTTTCATCCACCTATCATGTCTCCCAATCTATGCTTGAAGATCTTGCAAGAATTGGAGGACTTGTCCTTTGTATCCTCCTTAGTGATGAGATCTGGATCCCGAACCTTGAGCTTGACCATAAGCGCGCTCCTCCATCATCACCTCCGTCATCATCCTCTTCATCATCATCATCATCATCTTTACTGCCATCATTCTAATCCTCATCCTCAATTTCATTCCTCCTAAGCAAACAAACCATTAAGTCTTCCTATTCACCTCCTCAAAAACTGATTTTGTGGAGTCCCAAGGCATTAGGTTGTCATTCAAGCTCATCCTTATGCCTCCCGTTCTTCCTATCTTCAAGAAGCCGTTAAACTTGAGCAAGGTCTTATCCACCTCCATGATCTTTTGAGTCTTAGCTAAGGTGAATTTGTTGAGGTTGAGGTTAAAGTAATTAGCCACCATAGACACAAAACCTCCCATACAAATCACTTCATTACTCTTCTTGTACACCCTCCCTAGAAACCTCACCAACATCAAAGGAATGATAGGGATAATCTTCCTAAAGATGCATGAAGCAATGTAGACCTCATTGGCAGTGAGGTTAGAGGCATTATCGACTCTACTAAAGAGTCTCTCACCCAAGATCCTACAAAACACGCAAAATGTTGGGTGGTAGATGTTTTGGCTCATACTCTTCCCCAATTCATATCTAGTGCTAGAAATACTCGACCAAAATCTCTGGTCAAGTTTTTGGGAGAAGGGTTCATGGCTAGGCATTCCGAGAATGTTCTTCACCTACCTCAAGTCAAGCCCTCTTGCAACATTTCCTAGTCGAAAGGCTAGGGTGGATTCCAAGGGGTAATCACGGTGGTAGGTGATCTCCAAATAAGAGAGGAACTCAAGGGTAAGGTTCTCATAGGTGGCCACTTTCCTCGTTATAAACTCCTCTAGGCCAACCCTAGAGAACATCCCTAGAATAACACTTCCAATGCCAAGCTCCTCCATGTCTTCGAAGTTGACATATCGCCTTGGCCTTATCTCCAACTTCTTGAGTCTTTGATAAATATCCTTAAACTTCTTATGGATGCTGATCTTGATTGGAATGGTAGCATCCTCCATTTCTTGCTCCATCTCATGGTCTCTTGTGGGTGAGACATTTCCTTCTTCTCGGGCTCATTGGCTCCTAAGCTTCTTATTGAAGCCACTTCCTATACGCTTGATTCTAGGCATGATGATGTTGATACCTATGATGAATAACAAAATTAGGTTCATAGAATGAAAGGAAAATGCATACAAGTAGTTCTCATCCAAAGTAAGACATGTTGATATGTATAATGCTCAAGTCCATTAAAACTCATAACGATTCAAATCAATCAAACAACATTCAAAATTAAGGCTTTGACAAACCAACATATCCAACATACTTTCATGCTTCAAAAGTTCCAAAAGATCATCATGATATCACAAAGTATGCTAGCATGCATCAGTGTCCTCAAACAAATAGATAATCATCATAAATTCCACAAATAAACATGCTTCACAATCCCTCAATCAACCATGAACACAAGTCATATTTCCTAAGGCATTGAAAATCGAAGAATAAATCGATATTGGCCAAAAACATTCATGAACAAGCAAATATATCAACCATATCAATCATTTCAAGGTTTCTCAAGTCACCAATCCTAATCTAGTTCCAATTTTCACACAAACCATCAATAAAGCATCGACCTTCCAATGATCCACAATTTGGAACCATATATATTAATAAATATCAATCATAACTCTTAATTGAGAGATTCAAGATAAAGAATAAGAATCTTATCTTTTTTATTTTAAGCTGGAAAGATGATATTATCCTGAACCTTGCAAGAACTTGGAAGAACTTTCAAAAATACAAGTATTGAAGAAAAGTGAAGAACTTCTAAAAATATCTCAAGATTTGGGAGGAAAAGGGTTTTGATCTTTGGAATCTTCAATTGAGAGAAAAATAGGGTAGAATATTGCTTGAATCGATAAGTAAGGAAAGGTATAGATTGAGTTAGATGAAGGATATTTATATGTAGAAAGCCCAAAACTAGCAGTTAGACACAAGAAATCTAACCGTTGGGCTCTCGTCGATCGACTTTTGTTACACGTAAATCAAGTTTTTGCTCCACTCGGTCGAGTTTTTGTTGCAGAGAGCATCACTCGATCGATCACTCAATCGACATGTTGCTCACTCGATCCACGTGCATTTCCTTTGCTCGATCGAGACAAGAATTTTTTTAGCTCAGCTTTTCCTTTCTCGGCTCGATTCAAGGATCATATAAACTCCATTCTTCCCTTCATTTCTCACTTGCAACCTACCTTGATCAATACCTCACACACAAAAAACACACAACTTCATTTTATTCAAAAACAACACAAGAAAAGAGAAAAAAAATCATACCAAATGGGTTACCTCCCATTAAACACCCTTGTTTAAAGTCCTAGGCTAGACCAAATTTCTTTTCATCGAGGACCTAGGCTTGATAGTGTATCCTTTCCATGATCCATACTCAACTTCTTCTTTGTTAACCGCCTCTACAATTCAATATAGGTCTTAATCATAGACTTTTTTCTTCTTGACCTTCACTTTCTTCTTCTTTGGAGGCTCTTCCCCCACTCCTTTCATTAGAGACTCTTCCTCTACTTCAACTCCAATGGCACTCAACTCATCTTCCAAGACCTTCACTCCTTGTTCTTTTGGGTGTGAAAACCTTATTAACTTGTATTCAACCTTCTCTTCACTAATGTTGAAGGTTAATATGCCATCATGGACATCAAGTTGAGCTCTAGCCGTGGCTAAGAATGCTCTACCAGGTATGATAGGGACCTTTTCATCCTCTTTGACATCCAAAACACAAAGTCAATAGGCAAAATACACATATCAAACTTTAATGACACATCTTCAAGGATCCTTTCCGGTCCTTTAGAAGACTTATCTGCCATGAACAAAACCATCTTGACCGGTTTTGTCTCTCCCAACTTCAGCCTCTCACACAAAGACAATGGTATGACACTAACACTAGCACCCAAATAACACCAAGCCTCAAAGCTTTCTTCACCAATTTTTACTTTCACACAAACATGTCCGGATCAACCACTTTCCTTGCCGCCATCTTTTGATGGTTGATATGATAGGTAGACTCCCTTGGAATCTCAATCTCTACCTCTTCTACATCAACTAAACTTCTTTTGTTAGACAAGATATCCTTAAGGAATTTATAATAGGAGGACGTACCTCAACATTCCCTTGGTAGAAGTTCTACCAAGGGAATGTTAAAGTAAAGTTTGTTAATTCTTTCCATGAACTTGAAAAGTTGTTTGTCTAGCAATGTTCAAGCCTTCTTTTGAGAAAATGAGAGTGGTGGCTTTGGTGGTGATGAAGCTAGTCTGGTAGGTTGGACATCTTCCACTCTAGCTTGCTCATCTTTAGCCTCCTCTTCAACAATATCATTCCCCTAATCAAGCACAAACGGTTCCTTTGGTACTCTAGACTCAACTTGTCTTCCACTCCGGGCATCCGATGACCAAAATCCAAGTGGTGTGGCGATGGTGGTGCTTGAGGTGGATGTGGAGTGGTAGAGGTAATGGATCCCTTGGATCCCTTCTACTAGATATCCAATAATCTTGAAAAAAGACTTTTTATCATGACCAAATTTTGCACAATGGTCACACAAAAAAATTGCTTTTTTAAGGTTTAGGGATCGAGATTATTTTGATTGGAAGTCGAAAAGGCCGAGTCGTAAAACTTAAGATCGTGGCTACGAGAAATAGTCTTAAGACGTTCATCTTGAATTGACAAAGAGTATACCTTAGGCAAGGGTTCTTGGGCAACAATACTAAGTAGAAAAGAGGCATAATAACCATCGTGAAGATCAATAAGGAATTGGTTTACTTCCTCTTTGGCTTTAGCCTTATTACCACACTTGTAGTCACACGTGTAGACTTTAGTATTTTAAGAAGACAAGATATCGGCTGTGTTTGGAAAGATTCTTAAACTAGTGTTTTTGTGTGTTCACTAGTGTATCTCCATTTAACGAGTGTTTGGCACAATTCAATACAGTAGTGATTAGTGTTTATGGGGCGTTTTTTGAAACACTCATTAATTTAAGGATTTTGGCTCTTAAACTAGTGTTTCAGCACAAGATTTTACTATGTTGCCCCTGCCCTTTATCCCTATTTACGCTAATACCTATTATATAATATAAAAAAACCTCTTGCCTCATTAACGAAACACAAAGTTTGTTGGAGATTTGGGATAAGTCTTCATTGCAACCATTGAGCTTGTCTTGAGACAAGGTGCGATGAGTTGTTTATCTGTTTGTCACTATGGTCTGGGTTGCGGGAGGCAAGCCAATTGAGAGGCACGACAAGAAGCTTAGGAGCACGACAAGGTCAACCTGTGCCATATTGAGCAACTAGTATTTTAAGTGGAGTTGTTTATCTGTGTGTCACTATGGTATGGGATAAATCTTCATTGTAACCATTGAGCAACTAGTATTTTATGTGGAGCCGAATCGAAGCAAGGTGATGCACGACAAGGTCAACATGTGTCATATTTTACAAGGCCAATGCTTTAGCCTTTTTAGCCACATATTTTGGGCATACCTTTGGTTCTTAGGCCTTACATTGGCTAAAGAATATGTGGCTTAAATTGGGAGCAATTCAATCTCAAATGCTTAGTGAATGTCAATGAAGCAACTAGCGAGCTTCTTTAGGAGCTACACTAGCTTGAGCTAAGATATTGAGTATTTGCAGATCTTGGAGTTTAACCTAGGTATGTGAAAGTGATTAAAACTCATTGGAAGTGTTTGGACCAAAAAAAATAAGCTAGCTCTAATCTAGCTCCTGGGAGCGGTTTTGGACTCCTTGTTCGGGCCTCGGGCCTTTCTAGGGTTTCAAGGCCCATCGTCCAAGAAACTTCCGTGTAACTTCCCTTATTACTTTTAACCGTTTTTTAGTAGTTATAAATCCCCAAAACCGTGGCCCCTATGCCTATAAAAGAGAGAGTCATTTTCACTTGATTCCTCATTCATATTTGCAACAAATAAGATTTTAGTTCCATTGTATTGACATTGAATAGGCCTTCTTATAGTTTGTTTGCAAAACTCGAAAAACCAGTATAATTCCGTTGTATTGACAAAGGATAGGCATTCATCTTAGTTTGGTTTTGTTTTGACGAAACCTAGGAATATTCATTAATTACAAAGTAAGACAACTAAGTCACTTACTTAGTCTTTTTAACGTGTAACGTTTTATCCCACTAAGGTATTTGGATATTCCCGGTATAGGGGATAATACACTTAGAAGGAAAATTCATTTTTGACTGACTCATTACATAATCCAAGTCAATGGTTTTAACATATAACAATCGGTTTATAAGACTTGCAATTGAACTTAATCTCTATAAGAGTTTTGTCTATTTTTTTTCCGAAGATTACAAAATTTTGGTTGGGTTTTGTCTACTCCTTTGTGGAGATTACAAACCCTTGTATAATCATTTGCTTTCACTTCAAGATAATTATATTTATTTGATTGGCAATTGGGACAACGTCTACTCACTTAAGTGAGACTATGTCCCTTTAGTCTAAAACTGGATACTAAATTCTGACAATCTTCTAAACGTATTAATTGTTTATTATTTATTGTTTTTAGAATTGGATCGATCCATAATGAGTAAGACGTTGATAACGGAAATGACTTCTCACTTCGAAAAGTTGGATAAGTTTGAGGGTGTGACGTTAGGAGGTGGCAAATCAAAATGCACTTCCTCTTGACTACACTAAAAAGTCTCTTATGTCCTCACTACACCTAGACCGGCCGAGCTGGTTGAAGATATGGGGGGAGATATATGCGGTTCGACAAAGGAGTAAATGGGATAATGATGACTACATATGTCGTGGTCATATTCTCAATGGCATGAGTGATGCATTGTTTGATGTCTACCAAAGTGTAGAGTCGTCAACATCGATGTAGGATCAATTGGAGTCTAAGTATATGGCGGAGGATGCTTCCTCTCTCAAATTCTTACTCTCGGATTATAACTCGTATGCCATTGCAATATCGTCTATAATGGATAAGTCCTCCCCCCTCGTGGAAGGATTTCCGCCATGTAATAAAGCACAAGTAGGAAGAACTCACTTTGGAAAGGGCAAAAGGAAGAGGTCCAAAGAAAAGGACAAGAACAAGGGAAATAAGTCCAACAAGGATTTTGTCAAGAAACCAAAATGTGCTTGCTGGAAGTGTGGCAAGACTGGTCACTTCAAACGAGACTGCAAGGCTACGGATGATGGATCCAAGGGTGGAAGCCAAAGTGGACAAAACCCCCCCAAACCAAGGTTACTCTCTTTCGAGTCTTGATTCTAACTTTGATATGAATTCTGATTTGAATTATGTGTCATTGACTTTTGAATGTTTGTCCATGTAGGATGATGACCTTGGATGGTGGATGGACTCGGGTGCAACAATCACGTTTTCAAAGATTGACGTTGGTTCAAGACGTACGCCGTCGCTAACGATGGAGCACTCATACATATGTGAAATGAGTCCACCACACCCGTTCTAGGAAGAGGACGGGTTTATCTGTACTTCACAAGTGGCAATACACTAGTCTTGTCAAATGTACTAGATGCACTGGCAATTAGAAAGAATGTGGTTTATGGTGATGTACTTAATAGGATTGGCTTCAAAGAAGTCATAGAAGCTAACCGCTATGCATTATCTAGGAGAGGCACATTTGTAGGCTTTGGACATTGGAACAACAATATGTTTATTCTCTCTTTATGTAATAAACTTTCTAATAATAATATTAATAAGAATAGTTTGCTTACATTGTGATCTTCTTCCAATTGTGATTTTGTTAAATTGCATGCATGACTTGGACATGTTCACTTTAAGCATATGAATGACATGACTAAAGATGGTATTTTACCTAAACTTGACTTGCTAAAAGATAAGTGTAAAATGTGAATGTTGACCAAGATAACAAGACTTCCATTGCCTAGAACAATCAATGCTCGGTTTAGTCCACTTGGATCTAGGCGACTTGCACTATACTCCTTCATTAGGAAAGAATAAGTATTGCCTAACATTCATAGATGATTACTCTATGTATTGTTACGTATATCTTCTCTTTGCGAAGAGTGATGCTTTAGACAAATTCTATGTATTCAAGAATGAATCTGAGTTGCAACAAGGTACCTTAATAAAAAGACTACACACGGATCATGGTGGTGAGTTTATGGATAAGGAGTACTTTGAGAGTGTCGGGATCATACATGAGACCACGACACCTTACACACCACAATCAAATGGTATGGTCGAATGAAAGAATCGGGTGCTTAAAGAGATGGTAAATGCGATGCTCTCTTACTCGGGTATTAAGAAGTCGTTTTGGAGTGAAGCTATGCTCACGGAAAACTACTTGCTTAATCGTGTTCTAAACAAAAGAAGCAAGAAGACTCCTTATGAACTATGGTTCAAAAGGAAGTCAAACATAAATTACTTACGAGTTTGGGGGTGTCGATCCATATTTAGGCTCAATGACAACAAACGTAAGACTTTAGGTGAAAGAGGTGTTGAGTGTGTTCATTGGCTATGCCGAACACTCTAAAGCTTATACGTTCTATGTGATAGAACCAAATGACTTGATCTCGGTTATTACCATAATAAAGTCTAGGGATGCCAGATTTGATGAAGACCGCTTCACCTCAGATCCTAGGCCTAGGCAAGTGTTCAACATGACCTTAGATTGGAAACACCCAAACAAGCGTCGTAGGATTCAAGATGAATCATGGCAATCGTCCCATGGGATTGACTCGGTGGAGATTCTATGAGCACTAATTTGTACCAAAAATATATTTTCCAAGTATTCTTGGTTGAAGGGTCAAGGGATAATGAAATGGATCGTCACTCTTATTTTTATATAGATGAGGTTCCAAAAACATTTGAGGCCATGAAGTCTCGGGATGTTGCCTTTTGGAAGTAAGCAATCCAAGAGGAGATGGACTCTATTGTAGGCAACCACACATGGGAGTTGGCCAACCTTCCTTCCGGTTGCAAACCTATGGGATGCAAATGGATCTTCAAGAGGAAGATGAAAGTTGACGGTTCCATTGATAATTTTACTGCACGCTTGGTCATCCAATGCTTTAGACAAAGGGAATGGGTTGATTACTTTGACACATAGGCTCCGGTGGCTAGGATTACAGCCATTAGGTTATTAATAGCTATGGTGGCTATACACAATCTATTGATTCACCAAATGGATGTCAAGAAGGCATTCCTTAATGGTAATCTAGATGAGGAAGTGTATATGAGACAACTAGAAGGGTTTGTCTCAAAAGGACAAGAACACAATGTGCGTCGCTTGGTCAAATCATTTTATGGACTAAAGCAAGCTCCAAAACAATGGCATTAAAAGTTTGATGATGTCGTATTGTCAAATGGTTTAACATAAATAAAGTTGACAAGTGTGTCTATATTAAGTTTGATCATACCGGTCAAGGTGTGATCATATGCTTATATGTTGATGACATGTTGATATTTGGATCAAACCAAAGACAAGTAGGCCTCACTAAGGATTTCTTGTCCACTAAGTTTTAATGAAAGACTTAAGTGAGGCAGATGTAATTCTACGCATAAGAATCAAACGTGATGCTAAAGGCGTAAGCCTCACGCAATCATACTACATTGAGAAGGTTTTCAAACGCTTCCAATGTAATAAGAGTACAATTGTTAGTACTCCTGTGGACTCAAATGAGAAGTTGATACCTAACAAGGATCGGCCGTTTCTCAACTTGAGTATGCACAAGCAATAGGATATTTCATGTATGTAATGACCAACACTAGGCTAGATGTTGCTTTTTCCATTGGTAACTTGAGTAGGTACATGAGTTTTTCTAGCTTACAACATTGGAAGGCATTAAGGCGTGTGATTATGTACCTCAAGGAGACCATGGGTTTTGGCATCATGTACACTAAGTATCCTTTGGTGATAGAAGGCTACTCAGATGCATCATGGATCACTCATTCACAATAGGATGGGTTTTCTTGCTAGGTGGTGGTGCCTTTTCATGGGCATCAAGAAGCAAATGTGCATCACAACCTCATCCATTGAGGCCGAGTTTGTAGAACTTGCCGTTGTCGACAAGGAAGCTGAATGGCTAAGGAATTCATGGATGCCGGAAAGCAAATTTGCAAAAAACTACAAGCAATTCATGAATGCCGGAAAGCGGTGGATCTCGAGAAACAAGAGAATGAATGCAACTTTTTTCTTGGGTATGAACTAAAGGGGTTAGATTCAAGTTAGGTTTGGGGTGAAGATTGAGATTGATATTGATATTGGGACGGGAATCGGCAATGAAAGGTGTGAAGAGCAAGTCAGCGCCACCGGAGCTGAGTGCGCTAGCGTTGGTTATGGCAACGGAGGGTGTGTTATCGATCGGAGGTGGAGGTGGAAGTGGAGCAGGCTCGGATTGGGAAGAAGGTTGGAAAGCGGAGAAAGGTATAAGAACATCGGAGTAGAGATCGCCGAACTCATCATCGTCTTCCATGGGCTGATGAGAATCGAAGAAGAAGATGAAGAGAAGAGGGGGTGAGGGTTTGAGTTTGGAGGCGGGTGATATACTCAAACAATAGATTAAGTGTCAAACACTCGTGAGTATTTTCAAACACTAAACACATGTGTTTCTCTCAAACCCTTCAAAAAACACTATTTTTGCACTTAAACTAGTACTTTATGTCCAAATGCCAAACACAACTATCGTCCCGGATCTTTTTCAGTCGCCTACATTTTCACCATTTTGTAGGAATCAAGAAAAATCCTAACAAAGTTGAAGAAGGTGAGAACAATTACCGTCGTCAAAATGTTGCTTGAGATCGTGCCGTAGAAGATCCATGGTAGTGCAATATGTAACAAATTTCCGAAGGGAAGGATCTAACGCAAGCATGATCCAAGCTCAGTAACCTTGCCAACAACGAAGTTCAACTTTAGTCAAACGAAGACATGAGTCATAACAATTAAATATTTTATATAATTTACTAGATATATTCTCTATTACTTTATTTATTGTGTTAGGATACTAGTAATTAGTTTATCTTAATTATGTCATTAAGTGAAAATGTACTTATATGTGTATAATGACATTATCCGATGATGGAATTGATATTACGAAAGGCCTTTTATATTTCCACTATTCATATTAAGGAGAAAGTGGGTATTTATGGGTATTTATATGGGTATGTGGGTGGAAGGATGTGACTTTTCAGGGATGTGATTGATTGATTTTTATTTAAAGAGTGAAAGTAATATAAGGGTTACAAAATTGGGATTTGCATGAATGGCCTATCCAGAACTGCGATGATGATGATTAATTATGAATTCCTCTGTATAAACTATGATGACAGAAAAATCATTTTCCATGCCAAAATATGATATGATTGAGGGAGAGTGATGAGCTGAGATGGGGTCTTTAGCCTACTAATTGACTAATATGAGTGCCTCTAGTGGACCATCATCGATGCTTCCACGGGGTTTTACTTTAGTTTCTCTACATTCACCATGGACAATTTCGTCTTTCCAGAATTTCCCCCGTGGGCTCTCCTTCATTTCTCTTTTTTTTCTTTTTTAAATTATAAAACACAGTACGTTTATACATTTGAACCCAAAATACCCAATATATATATATATATATATATATATATATATATATATATATATTGTTAGACTCGGAGAAAACCATTCTTATGAAGACTAGTTTTGAGAACTCTTAAGACACGTCGGCTTAAACAGATAAACGTCCTAAATTAAACAAAGAAAATAATGCTATTATGATGAGAAATTAATATGAAATATACGTCAGAATAATAACATTCATTACTGTAAATGACAAAGATCAATAAATTTTGGAAATAAGATATATCTTCTTAATTGTGTATTAATTTGCCCCAGTCGTGTACGACGTTCGTAGTTGCAACTTAGCAGCAAATGGCGGGCTATATTATCATTTTCGGCGGAGATATTACTTCTGACAAAATGTGAATATTTGAAACAAAGAATTTCATGTTTCTTTGTTATGCTGCCCATGAACAAATCCATCTATGAACTTAGGGTTCATTTACTCGTGTCTTTATCTATCTATGAACATAGTATTCCTCTAATCATATCTATCTATTGAATATATGTGCTTGTGTCATTATCCATCAATGAACTTTAGATTCATCTACGCGTGTCTTTATCCATCTAGAAACGTATTGTTCATCTAATCGTGTATATATATTGAATATATGTTCTCGTGTCTTTATATATCTATAAACTTTGATTTCATCTACTCGTATATTTATCCGTCTATGAACTTAGTGGTATATTATTAGAAAACTATAAGTAAAATAAGATGGCATGAGAACATTAGTAAAACGATCAAAGCAAACTTCACATTATGAAATTGTGTTCGCCGCTTTTCGTTTGACGTGATCATCTCCTCGAAGATATCCTTGCTTCTAGATTCCTGGATGTATTTTTGTGTATTTTCTTTTTCTTTTGTTGTAGTTCTTCATGACGGTTAGTCTGTCCGCCGATCTTTCACGGCCTTTTGATCCACTTGATGGTGTGTCGTCTAGTGTTTCTAACCTCTTCCCATTATCAAAAAAAGAAGGTGTTTTCAATTACTCATGTGATATATATGAAAAGTGAACATATTTGACATGAAAAATGAAAACATGGTGTATGAACTCAATACCACACAAAATGAACTAATTGAATTTAAGTTTTAAATTATTCTTCAATCCTATATTTTATCAATGGTGAGGTAACAGTTTTGTTATTTTTTGTACTATTTAGTTCTGTTTTAATTCACTAAGCGTTTATTTTTCTTTTCTTTGTTTTCATGAACGATATCCTAAAAAAAGTGATTGCATATTTTTTTCATAAATGGAAAAAAAAACAACAATTATATCAAAAATAAAATGAAAGGCTAACGTAAAAATGAACTTAAAATTTAAAAAAAAAGCGCACAAAATTCCTCCTCACCGGAACAAGAATCTATTTATACATGAATTGGTTCAGGTGAGAACAAATTTTATGGATAGGAATGAGAACTTTTAAGAGTCGTTGAATTATAATATATCAACGGTTAAGATTTAATCATAACATTTAATTGTACCATGATATACTTACGATACTCGGAATATAATATACCTTTTTATGTTCATGAAATGTATGTTCAATTGTGAACAAATAAAGAAGGGAACTCATAAATACAATAAAAAAAATTTATACAAATTAAATAGAATGAAATGTTATACATATTACAAAGAATAAAATTACGTCATTTGATATACTCACGCTAGTAAATACTAAAATCGTATACAAATTAAATATAATGAAATTTATATAAAAAACAATATTAATTAAGATGACCATTTTATTCATGAACCTTTTATTCATTTGAAAAAATATAGAAGGAAACTCGGACATTTGTAATATTTACTTGAATGAACCTAGGACGTTCATCTATTAATCCAACGTCTCTTAAAAGTTCTCATTCTTCTCCGTAAAAATAGTTTTCTCCGAAACTTGACCATATATATACACACACAAGATCAGAATCCGATGAGAACCATTATTATGGAAAGAAATGAAAATATATACCAACAATCAAATCATATTATGTACGCCCAAGATACTTGTTATCCACAAAAGAAAGGTGAAGAATATATTGATAAGAAGCAATGCGAAATGAATTCTTGTGTGATTGAACTTTTCCAATTCAAATGAAGTTGAAAATTCCCATTTTATGAGGAAAGAGTTATCAGAAAGGTTGCGAAGGAAGTTTGATGAAATGGTTGCATTTTCTATATATTTGGTTATAGTGTCAATGATGTTTCCTCCCTGGCGTTGTTGAAGAATCAAAAGAGGACCGATGAGCCAGTACTTCCACCCCCGAAGAATTCGGCAAGATATATCCTTTTCGCCGACGGTCAATATGAACCTATGATGGTTGTTGTGGGAGAAATGGCATACGCATAATCGAAAGGAGATATGACATCCCATCGGCTGATCTAGATTTTCAAGGTTGAGAGCGTTTCGAAAATGAGTTTTTGTTAGGAGAGAGATTACTTAGGTTTACATACCGGTTATTTTATAAAATTTAAAACTTTGGTGGTTAGTTTTGCAATTTCATAGTTTTAAAGGGTTACTTTGAAAGTTCACCTTATAAGGTAAAATGTTGAAAAAGTTTTCTAAGGATAATAAACCGTAAAAAGCTAATTGAGAAAGTAACTATTAACTTTTAAAGTTTTGGTTTCTAACCATTTAATAAAACAAAACTTATAATTTTTTTCTTGGACTATTAATAAACAATCAACAATGTTCGTTGGCGGTCCACAAACTGTCATCAAGGCTTGTTGATAGTTAAAAAAAAATCAAAACTTTTTTCCAATTTTTTTTTCCATACTATTATCAAGGCTTGTTAAAAGTCAAAAAAAAAAGGGTTATTTGGATAAATAGCCTTTATGTTAAAATGTTTAGAGTATTTGTCTCCCTTCAATAAACTCATATCAAAATGTCCTCTTTTATAGTTTTTGGTACTAAAAATTGATTTGTACAAGATACAAGATTATAATAATCTACGAGATACATTCAAAAAATAATTTTCTTTTACAAGAATTTATGATCAAACTCCTACACATGAATGTAAAGTTGAATGTGAAAATTAGTAAAAAAAATTATTAGAGGAGGACAAACACTACACAAAATTAGGAATTGATGAAAACATGTGTTTCTTTCATTCGCTTTTGACATGTTTGGATGTCTGATGTTGTTGAGATTCTGAAGAGGGCGCAGCGTGTCTTACATGACAATGTTGTGTCTCTCAGGTCTTAAGATGTAGTTTTTAGGAGGATCGATTTTGCTATCTAGAAAGGGGTAGCGACGCAACTTGTTGTCCGCCTACATTCTAACTCGATGTAAAAAAAAGATTATTCATTTGATTTGTGAAAATAAGTAATATAAAAAAAGAGAAGAATAAATTGAGAAAAGAATTTTACTTAGCAAAACTTTTTTTTTAAAATACAATAAAAACTAGTTAGAAACAATTTTAATAACAAAGAATAAATGGAGAAAGAATTTTAATAACTAAAAAATTGCTGAGAGAGTCTACAGAAGTTCCAAATAAAGGAATGTTCAGAATCTCAGATAAATGAAGTAACTTTTTAGCAATTCCAAACATATATGGAGCAAAGGAAGGCCAATTCATTCTCGTAATGTGTGTTAATCAAGTAAAACAAACAATTGGTATCAATACTATACTACGAAGTTGAATCACAACAAAGGTATAAGAGTTTGATAAATGACTAGAAACTTTTCAAACATAAATAATATTCTGAAAAAACTAAAAGTTTTGCTCCGAGACGGGTAACTACAAGTGCAAAGTATTTCAAAATGTGTCTTCAATCGGCGGAAATTGAGTATCGACGAGGCTTCAATTAATCAACGGGTTGTTAGGGATAAAAGATCACCATGAATTAAAATATAATAAACAACTTATATTCTCTTCGGATTTCTAGTGTTTTGAGGTTTCATGGTGGCTTTCTTCCGGATGATGAGTTTTTCTTGAATCAAAATTGTGAGGGCATGTTGAATTTGTATTGTTTCAAAAAGAATTGAGTGTCTTGTAATTTGTAATTTGGAGAATTTGTTGAGACTCAAATTCTTAGCGATGAGAGTGCTTGAGAGAAATTGGAAACGTGATTTAGCGAGGAGAGATAATAATGGAGAATGAATCTTATATACCGGTTATTTTATAAAATTAAAATTTTTGGTGGTTAGTTTTGTAATTTTATAGTTTTTAAGGGTTAATTTTAAAAATTTTTGGACACGAAAATAATTGACTCTGATTATCCTTGTTTTTTCAGTATATTATTTTGTCTTAATAGTTGTTTCGGACTTTTAGATTTGATGTTTTCTTATACTGTTATATCCTATTTCACAACAGTTAGTTTATTTTATCTTTTTACGGCCCCTAAAACCGCTTTGTTTGCCTAGTATCTCAAATATTTATTTTTATTTATTTTCATTATATATATATATATATATATATATATATATATATATATATATATATAAAGTAAATCATCATCCCATTCAATTTGCTAATATATCCTACAAAACCCAACATCACAACTATTCGGAAGGAGGAAGGGTGTGTTTGGACAGGGATTGATGGAGGTTATTTTAGATTAAATTGAAGAGATTAATTTTGTGGAGGTGTTTGGTTGAAGATGGAGATTATAGGGGAGATTATAAAAGAGGTTAAAAGAGATTAAAAATGGGAAAAAAATAACCTCATATCAGCAAGGTTAAAGGAGATTATTCTCCCTTCATCAATCACGATTCCACTCATGCCCCTGCTGGAAAAACAAAACACGACACATACATGAGAAGTCAATCGACATTCTTTCTTATCACCACTACGGTTGTGCATCCGGCCCGGTCCGAAATTTTCAAAAACCCGGACCGGGGACTAGACTGGAGTCTATTTTGGTCCTTTACGGTCCGGTCTATATCGGTCCGTGTTTTTCTGGTGTATTCTAGTCCGGATTGGATTCGGACCAGTATAAAATAAAATATTTTAAAAATTGCAAAAATTAAAAGTATAATTTAAGAATATATATTTTTTGAAATATGTACACAATTTTTTAATATATAAGATAAATTTATTAAAAAAAAAGGATCGGGGACCGGTTTTTTTTTTGTCCGACCTGGTCTTTTACTCTAGTCCGACTCGTTCTTTTAATATATAAAAATATATTTACCCTAGTCCGACCCGATCTTTTCCGGTCCGGAGTGGGACCATAATTTCCAAAAACCATGGATGGGGGACGGACCGATTTTCGGTCCGGGTCAATTTTGCACAACCTACTCACCACCATGAGTTCTCCAACGAACTAGGAGAATAGAGGAGAGCGGCGGGGGAAATTGGTTCCGACGAGGCCACCGGCGACGAGGAGAACGAATTGGGATGTTGAAGACGAGAATGAAGGTTGAAGATGGATCAATTTGTCGAAGATATACGCAAAAGGCCGGGTAGAAACAGCTCAACTCAGAACCACGTAAAGACATCAAAGGAGCTTGCAAACAAAAAAAAAAGTTTTAAAATAAGGGTAAATTTGTAAAACTATATTAATTAAATCCATTAAAAATCTCCTACCAAACAACCTAATATAGATTATTTTAAATTAAATAATCCCTAATAAACCCATATAAAATTTAATCTGTTTTAATTTCCATCTAGATTAATCTTCAAAATAACCTCCATCTCCGAACAAACACACCCGAAATTATCCATTAAGATGGTGCTATCGAAAGACTTGAAAATACCATATCATAAAAGACCAAAAAAAGAAACTTAAATAAAGAAACAATTGTAAAATGAGGTTGAGAATAGGGATAGTATGGTAATATTTATGAGCAAAATAGAGAAAAGGGCAAGGTGTAGTAATTGCGAAGGTGTGGGGGATAAATATGAAATTTAAGTTGGGTCAGAAAATAGCAATGATGGAAATTGGGGCAAAATTAAAAGAACCCCTAATTATAATGGTCTCTACAACTACAATGGTAATTATTCAGCCACCTTCCTTCATTAAATATTAGCTTTAACTTTTGCAGGTAGTTTGAAGTTTCAACCTCCCTTTTGTTCTTACCTTTCCAACTCAATCTTTATATATTCAATTATTACTACAACCAAAACAAATATTATTACTACAACCAAAAGTTAATTAAAGATAAATAAACATATAGTCTTACGTATGATTATTAGTTTTGATTCGGTACGTAAATATTAACCATACCCCTTTTTTTAATGTCTAACACATGCTTACGGGAAGAAAATAAGGTAGTTGATGGTTAAGCCTCTTTTGCTTACGGGTTTCCGGTCGATTGTCATGTCTTATTAGAACCTTAGGATGATTTAAGGGAGTGTTTGACGAATAACATCCGATGTGGTAACCTTAGGACGGACATTCCGGTTGTAGTTGTAAACGGGTGTTTTTTCGGATTTTTGGTTTATAAAAAAATCCGTACTCGTGTTTGGTCAAATGCTTAAGAAGTTTTTATTTTTATTTTGTTATTTTACAAGGAAAGCGATTCGGGGCACTAGCTAGAAAGCCTAGTGGCCCGAGGGGCCATCTAAGGTAATAGGCGACGGACATGGAGGGACGTCAAGGCCTAGTCCTCGACACCGGCCGTTGTAGGACATCCTTCTGAATGAGTTCTGTGATCGCTTGAGGAACATCAGCATTGGTAACAGAGTGTAACTGGCCTAAGGTAGCAAGGACATCGGCCAATGTGTTGGCTTCCCTAAAAATATGCTTGATTTGGACCTCCTTGAAGAACTGCATTTGAAATAAAATATCACCAATTAGTATTTCTGCTTGTCATGGGGGTTTCCAGACTCCCATGACACAATTGATCACATTGAGGTTGTCCTCCGAAATTTCCACTTTCGGTATGCCTAGTTCTCTTGACCGTTTAAGCCCTTTTAAAAGTGCGTACGCTTCTGCTTCAAAGATCGATAATTCTGGAAGTTTTCCACTACTTGTTTTGGATCCGTCAAAATTAGGTTTCATATATCCTTCATCCGGTTGTTCCCATTTTATATTCCTCATTTTCCGTCTACTATGTGACCATTTCTTGCTTGGGACATCGTGTTCATCTTCTTTTTTAGATTCCATCCATGTTCTGATGTGGGCTAAAATAAACTCCTTAATGTTATTCTTATGTATAAAGTTATCATTGTTAAAAATAATCTGGTTTCTGAAGTACCATATACTCCACCAAACAAACGCCACCGTTATAAGGTCTTTTCCTTCAAGATTATCTCTTAAGAAGTTTAGTGTGTTACTTGGTTGGTAAGGATCCAATCGATTGTACTAATAATATTACCCGTGTTTGGCAGTACTTTTGTAATTGTTTGTTTTGTTATTGGACATTATGTTAGCAATTGTCCAAGGTCTTCCAAGTTATGCTTACAAAAGACACATTCCAACGGAACTGCTATGTTTTGGTTCTTAATTTCTCCTTCGTTTGTAAGCCCTTTTTTGTGATTTTCCATAAAAAAAATTCTTGATTTTTGATGGGATATCCATTTTTCATATCCAAGAGCAGTCATACTTTCTCATTCATTTTTCTTTATGAAACAAATCCACAGCCGACTTTGTGGAGAACCATCCTTGTTTGTCTGGTGTCTAGTAGAGTCTGTATGTGCATTGATTATCTCGGATATGTAATGTTTCAAATGTGGAGATTACGGAGTTCGGGACAATATTCCCAAGGATGTTCTTGATTTTTTTCATGTCCCATGTATTATTTGCAGAAATTAGGTCGCAAACCCTAAGTTCAGAATTGATGTTTGTGTTAGGAGGAATCGTTTCTATAATTGGTTCTGGCAATATCCAGTTATCAGTCCACACTTTTATATATTATCCGTTCCTCACTTGCCATCATAGTCCTTTTTTAAAATTTTCTCTTAGGCTTAACAACTTTTTCCATTGTCAAGATCTATTTCCTTTAGGAATATAGTCCAATAGGCTTTTGTTCTTTAAATGTTTTTCGGAAAATAATCTTACCCATACATTGTTTGGTTATGCTAATACCTTCCACAAAAGTTTATATTGTAGCGCGATGTTCGTGTCTTCGGACTTTCTGATTCCTAGCCCCCCCCCCCCCCCCCCCCCCCTTTCTTTCAGTTTACATATTTCATCCCATCCTATGCAAGGTGTACTGTTTGCTCCTTTATTCCAATAGAAATGCATGTTTACTCTATCCAGATCGTTACGTATGTGTGCTGGGAGTAAAACGGATTGCATAATAAAACTAGGTTTTGCACAGAGGTCGGATTTAATCAAGACTGGCCTACCTTCTTGTGATAGAGAATTAGCCTTCCATTTCGACAACTGTTGTTTAGATTTAATCACCACTTCCTCAAAAGTGTCTATATTGACTCTCCCGTTGATGATTGAGCATCCTAGATATTTTTCAAGGGCTACCGAACATGGAATTCCCAATACATTTTTAATGAGATTAGTCGTGTTAGTCGTATTGTTTTTTGTTACATGGAATACCGATTTCTAGTAGTTGACCTTTTGGCCTGAAACTTTGCAGTACTCATCAATAATATTCAATGTTTTTTGACATGCTCATTGGGTTGCTTTTGTGAATATGATAATATCGTCAGCGAATGTCAAGAATGGAACGACACTTCCATTTCTTGTAATCGGGAAACCAATACCCCATTTTTCTCATTACTTTGTTTTTGTAGGTTTCTCATGAGGACTTCACCCCTAAGTTAAACAATTGGGGGGATATGGAGTCCCCTTGTCTCAAGCCTCTTTCTCGGCGGAATATTTCTGAAGGACCATTATTAACTAGAATGGAAAAGGAGATTGTAGATATACATTCCTTGATCCAGCCTATGAATTTATCATTAAAACATAATTTTTGTAATACTCGAATTATATAGTTCCACTCAATTATGTCATATGCTTTTTCCATATCCAACTTAACTACTGCATATCCTTCCTTTCTTTTTTAAAGCTTAAAAGAATGAAATATTTCATATGCAATTAAGATGTTGTCTTGGATCACTCATTTTGTCACAAATGCTCCTTGCAAGGGGTGTATAACTTTATTCATGATACTTTTCAATCTCGTGGCTATTATCTTTGAGATTGTTTTATATATTGTGGCACAAAGACTGATTGGTCGGTAGTGATTTGTCGTTGTTGGGTTTTCCGTTTCGGAAGTAATGTTATAAATATGTGATTGATCTATTTTAGCATTTTTCCAGTTCTGAAGAAATTTTTAATTGCACGGGTTACCGCGGGGCCCACAATATGCCAGTATTTTTGGTAAAAGCCTGCTGGCATCCAATCAGGTCCTGGAGACTTGTCGCTACTTATGTTAAACATTGCTTGTTTTATATCATTATTCGAGACTGGTTTAGTTAGGAATTCGTTGTCATTGTCAGTTATTTCATGTGTAATTTCTGCTATTTGTGACTCTAAGTCAATTCCACATGGGTTTGACCCTTTGAATCTTTTAATAAAATCATTAAAAAATTCTTCTTTGATTAATGATGGGTCATTTGTGTTAACCCCACCATCCATGGTGATCCCTTTAATTACAATTCTGCTCCTTCTTCCACAAGCTAATATGTGGTGGTATTTTGTATTTTGATCAGCTAGTTTTATAAGCGTCGTTTTCACACGTTGGCTCCAAAACCTACTTTGGAAATTGATCAATTCACTTCTCTTTTGCGTAATAATTGGGATTTTTTGACCTTTAGTCTCCCATCAAAACTTTGAAAAAGGCTCATTTGGATTCTTTCCAAATCCTGATCTACTATTTTAATTGGCCTAAAAATATTTTCAAAAGTTGTTCTATTCCAAAATTTTGCCTTATGTTTTAAGAGATTTGTTTTCTTTGCTAAGTTAAACATATGGTTACCCGGATACTAGACTCGCCAAGTTTGTTTAACCAAATTTTCAAAATCATTTCTCTTTGTCCATATCATTTCAAATTTGAACGGTTGTCCTTTCATATTGAAATTATTGATATCAATAGAAAGACGAGCATGGTCTGAGATAGTGAAAGGGTGGTTTCTTGTTACTAGTGTCGGGTATTGATCGATGATCTTATTGTGTGCTAGAGCTCTATCTAACTTTTCAAAAGTATTATCCGACCCCTCCTTTCTTCTTCTCCATGTAAACTCCAACCCTTGTGTCGGAAGGTCTTGGAGTAGACACGTGTCTTTAAAGTTGATTAGTCTGTTGAACTTATTAGGCATTGGTGGGGCTCCACCAAAATTTTCCGTTGAGTTTTGTATTTCATTGATTTCACCTACAAGTATGCATAGATAGTTTGTGGATTGAATAAATTTAGACAATATATCCCAAAATTCTCCTTTTTCATTTTCTTTTGGTGGAGCGTAAGCAAAGATTATCACTATGGCGAAGTTATTAATGAGGTTGTGGTGCTTCGTGGCAATAAATCGGTTCCTTTTGTACATGATTTCAAGGGTTTCCTTTGTCATCTGATATGCCTTCCATACCAAACATAGGCCCGCTGACAATCTATTAGCTGGAATGAAACATATGTTATCAAATTCAACTTTGTGCCAAACCATTTCATCAGGGGCCACACTAGTCTTAGTTTCAATTAGTGCAGTGACTTGTATTTGTTCAATTTTACAAATTGTTTCGATATCCGTCCAAAAGTTTTTTTTCTTATTCCTCTAACATTCCATATGAATATCTTCATAGAAACTTAATCGACGTTTTTGGTGGGCAATGGTCCTTTTTTCTACCCGGAGGATTCACAAATAAACTTCTATTCATACTATCTTCATAGAAACTTACTATTGTTCTCACCCTTCCATGAAGAAAGAAAGAAACGGTAGATACCACACAGTAGCATGTATTCACTTGAGCGTTGTTCACTTTTTTCTATGCTGAATTTTTCATTTTTTTTCATATGTATTGAAAACAATAAACATTAATTTTCTGTTTTAGCAAGTCCCTTATATCCAGTGTTGGTTTACAATAAACATTATTTTTAAGTGTTGTTTGCTTTTTTCCAGTATACCACTTGGATCTATTATGGTAACATGAGTGTTCACCAGTGAGTGCCCATGGGCTCCAGTCTCTTTTATGGCAAAAAATCAGGTTCATGGTAAGGAGGACACTTGGTGAATATAGATTACAGATTTCTGAATAGACCAAATCAAATATAATCAGTGAACTGCTCACACGAGTTAGAACTTTAATGTGAGGTATCAATTTCAGGGGTTCATGTTCATTAGAGTGGACATTCAACAGCAGACCACATAAATTAGACACTGTAGGCACATACAAACAACCAACATTCAGAATCAAATAGCACTTGTTGAAAGGGTAAATTGTGGCATTTCTAGTTTCAGAGTTTAAGCCTGCACATGTAAAATTGCACAACATAATACCAGGTTTCCACATAGCATATGGCCAATTTTCATGGGTAGATAAACATAGGAAGAGACTTGATTCAGATACACTTGTCATTATTACTGTTTCGAGAGTCCTAAACAGACTAGTTTCGAGATTCCTGAACAAATTAAATTCAGACTTGATTGAGTCGTAAGTCAGATTCTCATGGCCATAAGCAACAATTTTGTTCAGAGATTCAATAAAATAGATGTTCAAGAGACAGAATGTTTGCAAGTAAGTGTGGCAACATCGCCAATCTTTATGGTTCATCAATAAGCTAAGGCTTATGTTGATATTAGAGAGTCTACTAACGCTAACAAGACCTTGTACCTCCTTTGAAGAAATGATACAAATGCGATTCAGAAACGAGGAAGCCCGCAGAGAGAAGACACGCCCAACTCTGCCAGCTACCTTCACCGACGTCTCCCCGAACACCATCATCTTTGATTCGAACGAAATCACAATTTCTTTCTTTTTTTCTTCTTTCTTTTGTGATTGGGAAAAACTTGCTTCTTGACTAACCTTCCACACAAGAAGATGGAAATCCAACTCTTAAATCGACAGTGGGATTCTTCTTTTCCTTGAATTAGCAGTTGGCATAGCCATGAGTCGACGGTTTTGGTGTTACTATTTCCGGATTCCTTTGCAAATGGTGGTGAAGGGTTTGTAGCAATAGGCCTCGCTTTAAGCTCAGCAACGGAGGGGATTCTAGAGCCAACGACGGAGAGAGACCGGTCGGAGGCATCGGCGGAGAGAGGTCGGCATGAGGCGGCTGTAACACCCCAAATCTGCGGGACTCGGGATGCTACGGGCGAGACCTCACAATGGGTCATGACCCTTAGCCTGACAACAATTTCACCGGACCTTTCAAACAAGGCACAAATAAAGGAAAAACTCGAAAATGTTTATAATGTATGCGAAAGACTGAAAGGTAAGAATACAACGTGGAAACTCAGCCGAGTCCTCAAAACGACATAACCCGAATACGATAGTCTAAATCGTACAATAACATCCACAAACTAACGATATGAAACATAACCCAAAAACGCCCCCGTCCTATAATGTACGGAGACCCCGGCTGTCCACTCCTCCGCCTCACTCGGCGGCATCCCTAACCTGCAAGTCATCTACACTAACGGTTTAAAACCTTTAGCTAATATTCTAAGCATTAGAAAAGCGGTGAAGGCACATCCACATACATAGCACATAACATAAAACACACAAGTCCGGTTTATTATCTTTTTATTATTAAGTCATATCCCGTTTTAATTCAACTTAGGTTTGTGACACGAGAACCACCGTGGTCTCGCCTCGGTCCCCACTTACCGACAAAAATGGTACAGATGCATCCGACCATCGAACCCGCCGGGCTAGTCGCCTAGATACCCCTAACTTCACGCAAAGCTAGGCAAGATGTCACCGCCCATTATCATTGTCACACCCCAAATCCGCGGGACTCGGGATGCTACGGGCGAGACCTCACAATCGTTCCCGACCCTTAGCCTGACAACAATTTCACCGGACCTTTCCAACAAGGCACAAATAAAGGCAAAACTCAAAAACGTTTATAATGTATGCGAGACACTAAAAGGTAGGAATCTACAACGTGGAAACTCAGCCGAGTCCTTAAAACAATATAACCTGATACGAAGTCTAAACGTACGACAACATCCATGAACAACAACATGAAACAAGACTAAAAAACATCCCCGTCCTATAATGTACGGAGACCCCTACTGTCCACTCCTCCACCTCACTCGGCGGCGTCCCTAACCTGCTAGTCATCTACAACACGGTTTAAAACCGTTAGCTCATATTCGAAGCATTAGAAAAGCGATGAAGGCACAAACACATACATAACACAAAACATAAATCACACAAGTCCGGTTTATTATCTTTTTATTATTAAGTCATATCCCGTTCTAATTCAACTTTTGTTGTGACACGAGAACCACCGTGGTCTCGCCCCGGTCCCCACTTACCGGCAAGAATGGTACGGATGCACCCGACCATATCACCCGCCGGGCTAGTCGCCGAGATCCCCCTAGAATTCACGCAGAGCCTAGGCAAGAGGTCACCTCCCGTTATCATACACTTGGGTCAAAATACATATAAGGTCGGTGGTCCTATTTACCGGTTTAATAGTTATAACAAGAACATATACACACACCACCAAACACACATCAATGCTAATACGTAAAATACGAGCTAAGTAAGTCCGGAGACTTACCTCGTCACCACACTCAAGTCACCACACTCTTGCTTCCTTAAGGCGGAAGCCCACAACCTGCTCACAAGAGATATGCATATCAATACATACTCACACTCAAGAAGTCTTAGACTCCACTCTAGTGATCTAAGCAAGATCACCCAACCCTCAAGCTAGGAATGCATCCTAGGTCCCAAGTTCTCATCACACACATGAAACAGCCCACAACAGTTCATAATTCCACAAGAGTAATCCTCAACCAAAGAGGCACAAGCGAGCCTACAAGGTCCATCATGCTCACATGCTCATATCCATCACTTACATCGAGCCTTAAGGGCTCCTAGGTTCACAACCACTAAGTGGAATTCCAAGCTACTCTAGATCCATCCTAGGCATGCTACTAACATGATCCAACATCAATACTAAGGAAGCAACGAAGAGGAAAGGAGAGGAGAAGCCTACTGTTGCAGAAACGCAGTCGTGGAGTCAAGCTGGCGCCCCGGCGGAGCAGGAGCCGCCCCTGCGGAACCAGAGGCCGCCCCAGCGGAGCTGCCGGCCGCACCCGCGGACAATGGATCCGCCCCGCGGCCGTCGTGTCCTTGAGCCCCGGAGCCGCCCCCGCGGCGGTGCTGAGCCGCGTCCGCGGCTGTGATGGGCCGTGAGCCTGCCGCCACCCCCGCGGCCATGCCGAGCCGCACCCGCGGCGGTGCTGTGCCGCTCCCACGGCCGTGTTGATCCGCCCCTATGGCCGGCCGCTCCCGCGGCCGTGATGATCCGCCCCCGCGGTCGTGCTGCAGAACGTCGTCTTCTTCGTTTTCGATCGTGGATCCTTGGCTCCAAAGTCCTTCTTTTCTTGTTGGATCTTCTCCAAACACCCACCACTGGTCTCAGGCACCTCTCCTCGACCTAATCGAGCTAAGGTCACAAGTATGCAAAGGACTTGAGTGAAAACCTCTCAAAGCTTCATCCATGGCCATGGATGAAGAGGAGGAAAGAAGAAAGGATGATCAGCTATGAAGGAGAAGGAAGGAAGAGGAAGAAGCTTACCACACTTGATCTAGAATCCTTCCACTGCAGTCCACACATGCAAGAGTTGCAATCCAAGTGGAAGAAGAGAAGAGAGCAAAAGAGAGGAATGGAAGGGAGGAATGAATCTAACGTGAAAGAGAGTGGAGGAGAGAGAGGGAGGGGACAAGGCTGCCAAGATGGGACATCAGCCATCTTGTCCCATTTGCCCGGAACGAGGGGTCGGAAATGACCCCTTGTCAGTTCGATTCGGAACGAAAGGTCGGAAAGCGGTAAAAAGGGAAAAATGACGAGTCGGCTCGGGATTTTGGAAATAAACTCCCGGCACTCGGCACCTCGTGCCTGCGGAAAGATCTATAAAACGCTCTAACTCCGGAATAAAATTCCGGGCGTTACAACTAACCCCCCTAAAAACAAGTTTCGTCCCGAAACTTGGTAAACCCAACACTCTCGGACAAACACGTCACATAACCACGTGAAACTCATAAAACGTCAACCATCGGCTCTAATCCAAGTCTACGTAAAGAATCACATCAAGACCTCGCAAGGTACAAATATACTCAGACGCACTCACATAACACATCATAACATAACCACACAAAACAAACAAGGAAAGATCCCGGGACTAGCCCGACGGTCCTATCGATGTCGCTAAATCTGCATAAAACTCGGGATAGTTCCTCCGGTTACTATCCTCCGTCTCACATGTAGCCTCATCGGCTTCTCGCCTCGACCACTGAATCCTCAGCATCGGTATCTCTTTCGATTGAAGGCGTCTCGTACTCCGCTCTAAGACCGCTATCGGGTGCTCTGCAAAAGTATGGTCCGGCTCGACCACTAGGTCCTCGTGGCTAATGATGTGCCTCGGGTCGTGTATGAACTCTCTCAGCTGAGAAACATGAAACACCGGATGTATACCCTCCAACCGCGGTGGCAGTGCTAATTGGTATGCCACCTCACCGACTCTCTCCAAGATCTCGAATGGACCGACATATCGGAGCTTAACTTCCCATTAATGCCGAATCGCCTGACGCCTCGCGTTGGTGATACCCTCAACCACACCTGAGCTCCTACCCTGAACTCGAGAGGTCTACGCCTCCTATCCGCATACGACCTCTGCCGGCTCTGCGCGGCCAACATCCTCTCTCGGATCAAGGCAACTCTAGCCACGTCGCCCTGTACCTGATCTGGAGCTACAACGCTAGGACTCCCCAGCTCATCCCAACATAAGGGAGTACGACATCTCCGTCCATTCAATGCCTCATACGGTGCCATCCCAATCGACGCGTGCCATCTGTTATTATATGAAAACTCGACTAACGGGAGATGATCTTGCCATACCTGACCCCAATCTAGTACACATGCTCGCAACATGTCCTCCCACTTCCACTGCGGCACGGGCAATGGGTGAAGCTCTCCTCCGGGTATCTGGTGGTTGATCTTGACCTGCTGGCAGGTCGCGCATCGGGCCCCACCAATAAAGTCTCCTCATGTCCTGGTACATCTTACTCGTGCCTGGGTGCACTGAGTAAGGTGTGGAATGTGCCCCATGCAAAATCCGCTCTCTCAACTCCTAATCCGACGGTACACAAACACGTCCATGACGTCTCAATAGTCCGTCTACACCTGTGATAAAATGCGGTGCCTCTCCTCGGGACATCCTGTCCCAGATCCTCCTCAAACTGGAACATCCCTCCTGCTTCTGCCGGATCTCTCCGGACAGGTCATGTAATATGTCTGACTCGGACAAGCAACAGTCCGTATCCGGGAACCGGATATCCAACTCCAAGCCTATCAAATCCCTCTGCAACCGTGGCTGAACCGTAAGCCGAGCTATAGCCTCCTCTCGAGGTGTCCTCCTACTCAAAGCATCGGCGACTACGTTCGCCTTCCCCGGATGGTACAAAATCTCTAAGTCAAAGTCCTTAATCAGCTCCAACCATCACCTCTGGCGTTTATTCAACTCTCGCTGAGTGAATATATATACTTCAGACTCTTATGGTTTGTGAAGATCTGGCATGTAGCCCCGTACAAGTAGTGTCGCCAGATCTTCAGGGCATGAATCACTGCCGCTAGCTCAAGATCATGGGTAGGCTAATTCTCCTCGTACGGCTTCAGCTGCTGAGAAGCATACGCAATAACCCTACCTCTCTGCATCAAAACGCACCCCAATCTTAGCTGGGGGGCATCACTATACACCACAAAATCCTCTATGCCCTCAGGCTGGGCTAAAACAGGAGCGGAAGTCAACCTCCTCTCCAACTCCTCGATACTGTGCTGACAAGGCTCGGACCATACGAACCTGGTGGACTTCCTCAGCAAGGAAGTGAGCGGTCATGCAATCACTGAGAAACCCTCCACAATACGGCGGTAGTATCCCGCTAAGCCCAAGAAACTACGCACCTCCTTGACCGTCCTAGGAGGCGGCCATGATGAAACGGACTCTATCTTCGCCGGGTCAACCATGACACCCTCGGCGGAAACTATATGACCCAAAAATGCCACATCGTACATCCTAAACTCGCACTTAGAGGGCTTAGCGTAAAGCTCTCTATCCTGGAGGACTCGAAGCACCGTCCTCAGGTGTCCCTCATGATCCTCCCTACTCCGGGAGTAGACTAAGATGTCAACTATGAACACTACCTCGAACTGGTCCAAAAAGTTGATGAAGATGCCGTTCATCAACTCCATGAAGACGGCGGTTGCATTTGTGAGCCCAAATGGCATCACGACAACTCATAATGGTCGTATCTCGTCTTGAATGCCGTCTTCGGCACGTCCTCCTCTCTCGATTGATACACTTGAAACGCTAGGTGAACACCCTCTACTCTCGGCGGCCATGCCAGCCGGTAACACACTTTCCCAACTTGTGCTAGGATCTCAAAAAGTTCCGATGTATTGGAAGCTCAACTTCCTTCTCGGGTCTTTCTCACTACGGCATTTCCATTATGTTTCTTCTTTGCTTGTCTCTAACAAAGAAGGTCGAACCTCCAATTTACACCGTTGGCTTTGGTTCTTGTCAAACCAAACTTGATGTTACGTTTCCTCGATTCTTGTTGCAAGTTCTAAGTAACGATGGAAATGCTTTGCTTCACACTGCTTCTACTAACGAGACATG
>CM008286.1:41846434-41918156 GCA_002319775.1 Fagopyrum tataricum | reverse complement strand
TCATTGAAATCGAAAGAGAGTAACTTAATCCAAATTCTAGAAACATTCATCTTCGATCTTCATTTGTTTTCTCCATCTTTTCTCTTTCTGCTCTTCTTCCTCTATTTCCTTCATCTCTTCTCTACAGTCGCCTTCATCTTCGATTTCATCTGTTTTTTATTTGTTTTTCGATCTTTATCTTCAATCTTCATTGGTTTCGAAGATCTTAGATCTGTTCTTTGAGTCAAACCGTCTTCTATGACTAATAAATCCAAGATCCTCAAAGGAAGAGGAGCCGAAGAACAAAAGTAAAAGAGAATAAGCACTTGAAAAAAATGGCGACTCAACAAATGACTAGTTCGTTTTTCATCCTTTGAAAGTTGTTTGGACAAATTTGAAAGGAACCTCTAACCCCTTGTAGAACAACTCTAATAAAAACAACTTTGGTTCTCCATGATTAGGACACTCCAAAAGATGCTCCTTCAGTTTTTTCCATGTTTGGTGTAAGCTATCTCCACCTTCCATATTAATACTCGTAATCTTTGTCCCACGATATTGCCCAGTGTACGGAAGGAGCTTATTAATTTACATGCTCTGTCAATATTATTTCTTTAAAAATATTTATAAGTAATTTACATGACATACCTTATTTTTACATGTGCATATTTGTTACGTGATCCTATAATTTAGTTCGACAAATATTTAAAGTATTGATATCTTATAATTATTAATTTAATAATAAGTATTTTTACTTCAATAATTCGAAAAATACAACTTAATTTTGTAATCAACTAATAAAATGATAATAAAATAATTTTATTTTAAAAAAAAACCCGCACAAGGTGCGGGCACTAAACTAGTATGTTACATAACATACATAACAAATTACTATAATTTGGTATAAGTTTGAATTTTTTAATGATTGCACGACATGACCCATAGTTATGATTGAACTCTTAATTTTAAATCTTTGTTTTATATAGATAAGAGTCAAAACCAAAGTGTATCAACAAAGATGAAACAATTTCCAAGCTCTCAATTTTCTTCCTTTTTTGGAATACCAAAACTGGTTTTTAGCTTTTACTCGATCTGTCAATACCAAAGCCACATCCAAGTGGACGTGTATGAATGTGTATAAGTGATTCAACTCCGAGGGGACCCCTTTCGCAAAATTGGAGTTGGATCAAAAATTACTTGTCCTTTGCTTGAAGCTTATCATCTTTGCCAATAGTTTTCTCACCAATGGCATTGCCCTTCTTTGCCCTTTTCCTTTCCTTTCTCTTTTCCACCTTCAGCTCCTCTTTATTCTGGTGTGCTAGTTGATCTTCCAAAGTAGCAGACACAAATGTATGTCCAATACCATGCTCACTGAAAGCATAAAAATGTAGTAGTTAAGAGAAAATATGATAATGCATTCAAATGTCCTACTTTTATGTTAGATTTTGTCTTCACATATTTCCTTCACTCCCTTCAGTAATAATTCATTAGGCCTTTTCCAACATAAGCTAGAAAAATTACTTGTCATTTGCTTGCTCTTGACCATTTTAATTTATGTTAGATTCTCTGTTCACAAATTTAATCAGGCCTTAAAGTAGTATCAGTATATCACATGCAGGAACTGTAAAAAATTGGATATCTTCTAGGGATGGTTATATCTCAATTGTCTGACCGTAAATTCAATCAGAAATAATGTAAGAAAAAATTTTTTTTTATCAAATTATAAAGCATATTAACCTCTTTCGATCTGCATCAACATGAGCTCCATTTGACTTTTCAGTGCTTTGTTTACTATTATCTTCATCCGTTGAAAGCTTCTCTTGATTACTAGTCTCATTACGTCTTGTTACTGGTGAAAGCGGACCCTTTTCCTCATCTTTGCTCTCCTGCAATTTGACCGCAACATCATTCGCAACACCCTGCTTATTAATGTTCTCATCATCCTCAGAATTTCTTATCTGGCACTTCCTGAGACGCTTAGTGCGAGGAGGATTTCTTTTTTCATGAGATTCCTTGTCATCCATTATTTCCTCCATCTCTGCCATCATCATTAATCAACAATTACTAAGGAACTTCTAATGATCTAGTTAGTTACTACAACAAGAAATTATTGAATCTAAATAATCTAATGGACAACATACCTTCAGTGCTAGAGTGTCTAATGTCTTCCTTAAATGACTCACTTTTAATTATGTCAAAGAAAGAATATCTCAAATTATCAATCAAAAAACATAAATGAATATCAACAAGAGAAAGAGATGCTATAATATTGTTGGACTAAGCAAAATCAATCAGAAGTAGAAAAAAAAAATCCCTTTGGCAAGATGATGGGCAAAATAAAAGGATACGGGCTATCAAAACCAGGATGTCTATAATTGTTGTTGTTCAAGTAGTATCCAGTAAGATGTACACTCCTCATACCAATTACCGAGAAGACAACCTCATGATCTTCATGAAACTCTAATTCCAAGGGACAATATTCAGACTTATCGGGCAAGAGACTGCATAATAGAACATGACCCTTTATTCCCACTTTGCATTGAAGTACGCTCCTCTCAGCAGAAACACCAAGACCTAGTGTAGCCTTCAAATTTCCAGCAAATTACAAATCAAAGAATCACATGAGCATAATTATATTAAATTTATAAAAAAAATCAAATTACTCTAAAACTCTTAATTAGAGTATCAATTCAAATTAAAGACAAAAAGATATTAATTAGGGCATCAAATTACAGACAAAAAGATATCAAGGGATTTTTACCTGATTTAGACGTAATCTTCCTGATGTTTTGTTTGATGGGTGTGTATACGACCTGCTTGGTTTAACTTCAACACCTGAAAATAACAAAACCTATTTCCAATATAAATCACAAACGAAATTGTTCAAGAAGGAAAAAACGCTACAAGTACACGAACCCCATAAATCCATATCTAATTGACCGCTTTTGGGATGTGTGACACCAAACGGACGAATTAGGGTTTTAGCGTGGACGAAATCGGGTTATGCTAAATCAGGTATCCACAAATCGTAATCTTGTCGGATGACTTCAGCGCTGAGATGTTATGTTGATGATGAAGGAACCAGAAAACGTGGGGTTGATGGAGGAATGATCCGATGATGGGAATGGATAGTCCCCAAAGCATGAGAAGCCGCCTGAATTGAATAGAGATATCAACTTGGAAATCCAACAAGATTTAACCAAAACAATCCAAGCTGCTTGATGCGCCCTTGACAACCATGACCGTGGATGAGGAGGACGATGCTTTGCGGGTTCGCTCCGATGGACCGCTCACTCGCTCCCGAGCTAAAGCCATCGCCCAAGCTGCCGGCTCAATCATCCGACGCACCATTGCATCACTTGGACCCGTTAGTGGCATGCCATGTCACCACTCAACACGGCATAGACTTCCGGCGCCACGTCATCAAGCTAGCAATATTATTATTATTTTAATGTATTTTTCATTTTAATAATAGACTTTAATTTTCGGAACCGTAACTCCGGAACTTAATTCCGGGAGTTACTTTCCGACATTGATAGTCTAGGCCTTTCAATTCGGGAGTTAGCCCCGGTTTTATTTCCTGCTTTTATTTCCCGCCTTTATTTCCGTCATTTAATTTCCGGCTAATGGTTTGGCCTTCACCCACTATAAAAAGGATGATTGGCCTCACTTGTAAAGCATGTCTAATATTAATCATGTTATTTGAAGGAAAATCTTCTCTCTTGATTTGGGCATCACTTCCTCTTCAATCCCCTCAAAGTTCTTCCTTGGATCAAGTCTTAGATCCAAGAACTCACCTTCGAGGATTCTTCTAAAGAATCAAACTCTCAAATCCACTACAACGTTTGCTCGATCTCTCTAGATCGAATCAAACCTTCGCTTCCGCATCCATTTTCAAATCGCTTCCGCCTTATCAAACTTCTATCAAAATTCTCATTTGCACAACAACACGAGTAGTTGAAGCTCTAGCTTGGTCTAGATCCGGCGTCCGTTCTTCAACGCTTCCAAGGACGCATCAAATTGGCATCAGAGCAAAGGGATCGAAGCTAAGTTCTCTTTACTCTTGTTTTTGTGCGTTATTTTATTATCCTTCTTTTGCCTTTGTTGTTCTTTCCCTCTTGAAGATCTTCATCTTGTTCTTCGTGTTCATTGAAGTTTTCTTGAAATTTTTTTTTCTCACCAAGCAAATTTAGGAGATATTTGGTTTTCCATCAAACCATATATCAAATACAATTTGTTCTTAAACCGACCCAATCCGACAAGTTTGTTAATCAATTTTACCAAATTTCTTGGGATTTATTTGTTAACAAATTCGGATATCTCGCATTTTGATATTAAAAAAAAAAAAAAAACAAAAAAAAAAACCAAAACTCTTCAACAAAGCGGATTTGTTTCCAAAGTGTTTCATCTCTTGCATCAAAAGTTGCAAAGTTAAAAAAAAAAAAAAAAAAGTGAAAAGACGTCCGGCAAACCGGTCCATCCGAAAAATCGGATTAGTACAAAAGGTCAAAGACCAAAAGCAAGTAAAACTTGCCGATAAACAATCCGTCAATTTCTTATCTCTCCATCTTCTTACACACGTTGCAAATTTATCACTTGTTATTTGTGTGAGTTGGTTCAAATTTTGTTGGATTAGCCTATCTTGCCTAACCGCCAAACGGCCTTCCCAAAAGTAGAACCTTAACGCACTTGAACTTGGGTAATGTTGACTTAATTCGTCACCTTGCTCATTTGATTGCTTGCATTTGTGTGTATTCATTTGGAATCATGACTAACGTGGATATGGAAAACTCTCAGGATGCTCGTGAACGTGAAAATACCTCCTTATCCGAGGAAGTTGTTAATCTTAAGCAACAATTGGAGGAGATGAGGGCACAACTTTTGGCCCTTACGACCGCTCAACGTCCCGCTTCAAATCCAAATGACACCATGGTCGAGACTTCCACGTCCGATGCCCGTCGAAAAGGCAAAGGTCTTTTGGAATCCGACCCATCTCAAGGTATTAGGCTTGCCTCAGTCATTGAAAGTCAAAATCCACAAGACGGCAAGGACCACCTCAATGAGACCAACAACAATGATGGCCCAACTCCGGATGATTTACTTTATGTAGATACGATGGATCGGAACAAGCGTTTCGAGCGCAACCGTAGACGGTACGGATCGCCCCCACCTCCACCAAATGCACAACATACTAGCCGTCCCGTCCAGAACGATTCCCAACACACCAATCGACAAGATCATCATCCTCGACGTTCTAGTAATGATCGGTATGGACAACGCCGCCAACAACCTAGCCGGCGATCATCATACCGCGGCTATGATGAGTATGACGAGAGGGATGATTTTGATGAGTTCTCCGACGATGAACCCAACTTGGAACGGGTGGCTCATGTCCGTCCATGACACCCACCCGTCCGAGACCCATATGAGAACCATGACCGAGGAGAAGAATGGTTGCCTCCTCCTAACCCACGAAGGCATGCCCATCAACGAGCTCTTCATGATGATATGCCACCGCCCCGTCCGGATCCCTACAAAGCTCGTATGGAAGGTAAAGTTAAATTTCCAATATTTTATGGGGAATACGATCCTTGTGTATTTCTTGATTGGGCACAGGACATGAGAAGGGCTTTGAAGCATTGCCACTATGAGGAATATGAGAAGATCGAAGCGGCAACCTTGTATTTTGAAGGCGATGCAAAATCTTGGTAGAACCGGTATGAACATGTCCGTGAGAGCCAAGGATGGGAACCGGTTGCGACGTTTGATCAATTGATCTACGTCAGGACAAAGAAGTATGCCCCCGACGACTTCAAAAACAATATGCGGATGCAAATTGCCGAGCTCCAACAAGGCAAACTCACTCCGGTGGCCTATTTGGCCAAGCTCGAGGACATGCATATGAAGGCCGGCATTTCGGCCTCTCCCTCCGCCCTACGCACCAAGTTCATGAGTGGCCTTAATCCGTCAATCCGACGTCCCCTTGAGATCGCTCCATACAAGGACTTAGGAGCTTTGTGTCATGCGGCCATGAAGCTTCATAAGCAACAACAAGAGAATCCAAGATACTCAAGGTATAACTCCTCTCAAAGTTAATACGCTTATTCTACTAACACCCGTGCTCGAGATATATGTAGTTCTCAAGAGTCCGGCGCCACCAAAGGAGCCCAACGGATGGTTCAATCCACCCGACAAGCGGATACCGAGAGGGCACCACCACGTGGCCCCAATGCCCCGGCGCAAACACCTCCCGCCCGCACCTCTCAAGGACCTCCACCGGCGGCACGGCCAAGAGAGCCCGTGTGTTACAAATGTAGCGGATTCGGTCACGTCCAACGTGATTGCCCGAACACAAAGCGTGTGTTGTTTGCCAACCCCTCATATGAAGATGAGGAAGATGAAGAAGACGGTGATATCATCATTGAGGATGACCAAGACGCCGACCCCTACTACGGCATGGAACCATGCGACGAACAAATGGCTTGCGGCCCGGCACAACCCGGTAAGTTCGCCCTTGTATCTCGCTGAATTTTGGCCGTTAAAGAATTTGTTCCTATTGACCAACGTGAAAATCTTTTCCATTCTCGTTGTTTGGTCAATAACACTAGTCTCTCGTTAATAGTTGATGGGGGTTCATGTTTTAACATAATCAACGAAAAAGTGGTAAAACACTTTAAGTTGCCTACAACCCCCCACCCAACACCTTATGGAATCCAATGGATTTCGGATAAGGCGTGTGACACCGTTACGCGACAAGCTTGGGTGACGTTTTCCATAGGCACCTATGTTGATAAGATCCTTTGTGATGTTATCAAGATGGACGCTACACATGTTTTATTAGGACGACCATGTCAATTCGATCGTCGAACTTTCCATGATGGTTATCTTAATAGATATATGTTTCAATATAATGGAAAAAGAGTCACATTGTTGCCTATGACTCCACATGAAATATTAACTGATTATGCGGAACGGAAGAGGCAACAAGCCATTGATGAGACCACTACGCCGGCAACATCGGACCCTCCTAGGAGTTCTCCCGATGTTGTGGGTGCTAGTACTTCCGGATCCCGGAACACCGCCCCTACTAACCATGCTATTGAGACTAGGGGAGTAAAGGAAGCATCGTTCCCACGAATGCAACTTTACCATCTCCGGACCCAATAATCAAAGGCCGGTGTGAGCGAGGGTACTTTTGGCCCGGAAACATGATTTGACACCGGTCAAGGAAGGCAAGTTACCATGCTTCTTGCTAGTTCCTTTTTGTTTATCTACTTCCCATGACCTTAGTAATATGCCGCACGAGGTATCTACTTTGTTGTCTGAATTTCAGGACTTCTTGACCAATGACCTACCACCCGGCTTGCCACCGATCCGTGGAATTGAGCACCAAATCGATTTTGTGCCTGGCGCGTCTTTACCCAACCGTGCCGCTTACCGTGCAAGTCCGGAAGAGACTAAGGAGCTACAACGTCAAGTCCAAGAGCTCCTAGACCGGGGATATGTTCGTGAGTCGTTTTCACCATGTGTCCAAGAGCTCTTAGACAAGAACAATTATCCGTCAATTATGAAAAATGTGTCTTTTGCTCCGACACAACAATATTTCTTGGCTATGTCGTGTCTAAGGACGGACTCCGAGTAGACGAATCCAAAGTTCGCGCTATTCGGGAGTGGCCTACACCTAGTACGGTCACCATGGTCCGAGCCTTTCTCAGCTTAGCGGGCTTCTACCGACGCTTTGTCAAAGACTTTAGCTCGGTAGCAGTGTCGCTTCATGAGCTCACTACTAAGGGTGTCACGTTTGAGTGGCGTGATACCCATGCTCGAGCGTTTGATGTGCTCAAAGACCGACTTTGCAATGCACCGTTACTCCAGCTCCCAAATTTCTCGAAAACCTTCGAGGTGGAGTGTGATGCATCTAATGTTGGCATTGGGGGGGTTCTCCTACACGAGAATCGGCCCATTGATTACTTTAGTGAAAAGTTTTTCGGTCCGCCACTCAACTATCCAACTTATGACAAGGAACTATATGCTTTCGTTCGTTGTCTAAAGACATGGAAACACTACTTGTGGCCGAAGGAGTTCGTGATTCATTCGGATCATGCGGCTCTTTCGTATCTCAAGAGCCAAACTAATCTTAGTCGGCGCCATGCAAGCTGGGTAGAATTTCTAGAAACCTTTCCTTATGTCATTCGGCATAAGAAGGGAAAAGAGAATGTGGTAGCCGATGCCCTTTCTCGGCGATATATCCTTTTGGTGCATATGGACGCCAAGATTCATGGCTTTGCTCTTATCAAAGAGTTATATGCCACGGATCTTGACTTCAAGGATATATTTGTCAAATGCCTTGACCTCCGAGAGCATGAGACCTTCTTTATAAATGATGGCTACTTGTTCCGCGCGGGAAAACGTTGTATTCCGTGTTCGTCCATACGCCACTTGTTGATAAAGCATGTGACACGGTTTTGGACAAGTTGCATCACATGTCATCATGCAAAATCACGTCAAGGTCTGGACGGATTGTATTCTCCTTTACCTATACCAATAGGACCTTGGGAGGATCTTTCCATGGACTTTGTAGTTGGCCTACCAATGTCCAAGCGAGGCAACGACTCCATTTTTGTGGTAGTCGACCGTTTTTCAAAAATGGCTCATTTTATCGCGTGTAAGAGCACCCACAATGCTAGCGATGTCGCCACGTTATTCTTTAACAATGTGGTGCGCTTACACCGGATACCACGTTCCATCCTTAGTGATCGGGACGTGAAGTTTGTGAGTCACTTTTGGACGACGTTATGGGGAAAACTTGGAACCAACTTGTTGTTTTCAAGTAGTTATCACCCCCAAACCGATGGTCAAACGGAGGTGACCAATCGGACTCTCGGTGCTCTACTTAGAGCAACGCTGAGGAACAACCCACGAAAGTGGGAGGACTTACTTTCGGTTGTGGAGTTTTCATATAACAGGTCTAGGCACTCTGCAACTAAACTCTCACCATTTGAAGTTGTCTACGGCCTCAATGCACACACGCCTTTGGACTTCACACCACGCCCACTCAAGGACGGTGAACACATCACCGCCGCAAGTCGATCCGCCTCAATCATTGAACTTCATGAGCGGACAAGAGCACAACTCCAACGTCGTGCCGCCCAACTTGCCGAACAACGCAACAAGGGCCGTCACGACATATCTTTTGAGCCCGGCGATCTTGTTTGGCTCCACTTAAGGAAGGAGCGTTTTCCATCTCGACGCAAGGGCAAGCTATCGGATCGAGGTGATGGCCCTTTCCGGATCCTATCCTGCCATTGCCCGAATGCTTACAGGTTGGAGCTTCCAGATTTCTACGGCGTGCACCCAACGTTCAATGTCAAGGATCTAGCCCCTTATGTCGAGCCCCTATTTGACGATGGTGAAACGGGGACGTTTCACAACCAAGATGGGGGGACTGATGCGCCCTTGACAACCGTGACCGTGGATGAGGAGGACGATGCTTTGCGGGTTCGCTCCGATGGACCGCTCACTCGCTCCCGAGCTAAAGCCATCGCCCAAGCTGCCGGCTCAATCATCCGACGCACCATTACATCACTTGGACCCGTTAGTGGCATGCCATGTCACCACTCCACCATGGCATAGACTTCCGGCGTCACGTCATCAAGCTAGCAATATTATTATTATTTTAATGTATTTTTCATTTTAATAATAGACTTTAATTTTCGGAACCGTAACTCCGGAGCTTAATTCCGGGAGTTACTTTCCGACATTGATTGTCTAGGCCTTTCAATTCGGGAGTTAGCCCCGGTTTTATTTCCCGCCTTTATTTCCGTCATTTAATTTCCGGCTAATGGTTTGGCCTTTACCCACTATAAAAGGGTTGTTTGGCCTCAATTGTAAAGCATGTCTAATATTAATCAAGTTATTTGAAGGAAATCCTCTATCTTGATTTGGGCATCACTTCCTCTTCAATCCCCTCAAAGTTCTTCCTTGGATCAAGTCTTAGATCCAAGAACTCACCTTCGAGGATTCTTCTAAAGAATCAAACTCTCAAATCCACTACAACGTTTGCTCGATCTCTCTAGATCGAATCAAACCTTCGCTTCCGCATCCATTTTCAAATCGCTTCCGCCTTATCAAACTTCTATCAAAGTTCTCATTTGCACAACAACATGAGTAGTTGAAGCTCTAGCTTGGTCTAGATCCGGCGTCCGTTCTTCAACGCTTCCAAGGAAGCATCACTGCTGGCTCTGAACGTGATTAATTCCACCCGTTCAGGTTTGGATAAGATTCCACCTATTCGTTCTCGATTCCACGAGATAAGTAAATATTGAATGTATTTGAAGTTTGTGTTTATTGAATTGAATGAGTAAAAAACGTCTACCTCAAATCCTATTTATAGGCAGGTGGACGACCTCTAGAGGATTTAGAAGATAGAATCTAACCTATTGGTCAAATCTTATATCGATCCCAAATTAAATAAAAGATAAGATAAGAAAGATAAGATCAAATCTTAAAAAGATACGATCATATCTAGGGCTTAACCAACAAATCTAAACAACCTAAAATAATTAAAACAAAATAAAAGCAAGCCCATAATTATTAAAATAAGTCCAAATATGGGTTGAAAATTAAATAGCTAGTTGGACCTGATTTAACCACTTAAATTAGCCCAAAACCCTTCTTCCTTCAAGCCTTCTTCACATGGTTCTAGCTCATCACGGATTGCTCTATCTCGGCCTTTTGTGCACTGATCTCGGCCGATATTATCACCCTGTGCATTTCCGTGCTCATCTTGGCTGGACTGGTGCTCATCATCTTGATTCTTGGATTGCACGTGTAACACCATCCTTGAGCTTTCTTCTAATGCTCTCATCTTAATGTACCAACTTTTCAATTCATGCATCTCCCTTCCTAACTGTTCTCCGATACGTTTGGCTTGAGCTCTTGTGATTAGTCATGAAGGGGGTGGCTGAGATGCTCCTGCATCATCAGCTCTCATCTTGGCCATGGATAACTATTTCTTTGTATTTGGGTTTTGAGAAGAGATAAATATGAAATACCGAGAAAACAAAAATAATTCTTAATTAGCGGAAAAAAGAAAATAAATACATACAAAATAAAAATAAATATAAGGTCTTCAATTTTCAAGGTTCTTCTTCATCATATTTATAAATGCAAAACTATGATTCATGGCTTTGCTTGAGGCCCCGAAGATGTGACAGAAGGCCATCTACTAATTCATGGCTTCCAATTCTCAAGGCTTTTATTCATCATATTTATAAATGCTTTGATCGATGAAGATGGAGCGGAAAACCTATGAAGATGAGAGTGAGTCGCTCCAGTGAAATAAATATCGATACGTAGAGAGGAAGATATGAAATATTTATTTAATCGACGAACATGAAGTTGAGAGTCATAGCCGTCAATGTGGTACGTGATATTTGGTAAATATATATGGCAATAAAACGTCCGGAAGATATGTTGTTCATCGGATAGGGTAGAAGATCGTCAATGTGTTACCTTTTTAATTAAAACATTATAATACCTAGTAAAATTGTTATTATCAAATCTGTAGGTTACAATATCACCCAAATATATCTTTAAATAATGTTTTTATAATACCGAAGATTGTGGAATACGCTTTAAATATGTACATGGACGTACTAAGCCGTACGTTAAAACAAAATACTGTAGATTGTGGAGGATGATTTAAAAAAATATGTATACGTACAAAATCAAAACAATATAATTAGGTCTTGATTTTTTAGTTCCATAACCAAAACATATAAACCAAAAATTAAAAATAAAAGCAAGAAAAATTATTAATTATCTAAAAAAAATTTACGTAAGGAATCACACGTACATTTCCAAAATCTAAACAAACTAATTAGTTTAAATTTTACAAAAATATATACCAGTTGTTGTGATCTTTCAACGAGTTACTTCAGAAATAGAGAGAGAAGAGAAGACAAGACGTTTTGTGGTTTTGCTGCACAAACCTTGCAGCTAGGGTTTTCAATATACTTTGGTGGATAATGAATACAACCATAAACCTATCTATTTATAACCATAAATAGATAGAATCCTCTATAAATAGATAGAGTCCTACAAATAGATAGGATTCTATAAATAGATAGAATCCTCCGCGGGGGGCTCTGCCCCCCGCACCCCCTGTCGCCCCGGGCCCATTAATCCTGTAAGAGCCTTAGTCTTTCGGGCCGAGATTGGCCTTTCCGCACCCGCGGGCACGACTGCCGCCCCTGCGGTTTCCGGCGGCTGCAGCCGGTTTTGTTGACTCCTTTGCCCCGTGCTTTACCCTTTGCCTTACTTCTTTCTTTCCCTTGGCTAATCAAGGGTTACTTCTTCACTTTCCATCCAGCCTTCACGTCCTCCTTGCTTCTCCTTCTCCTTCTTGATCTTGTGTTGTGTTTTCCCTTGAGTTGTTAAGAGGGTTATGGTGGTGGATGTTGATGTTGATGCTAGTGATTGATATGCTGAGCTTGAGAGCTAGTGGAGGTGTTGTCTTGGAGCAGTTTCGTGCCTAGGCCACAACTGTGGTATGTCTTCCTTGCTTCTTCATTCTTTCTTCTTCCTTGTTCTTCTTTCCTTAGCTTAGGATTAGATGTTTGGACATAGGGTGATGTTGGAATGTGTATGTTGTTCCATGTGTGTGAATCTGTAATGATAAAGACGTGATTTGATCACGAGAAGAGCCGAAGAGGAATCGCGGGTTCACGTTCTGCACAGACGCCGCCCCCGCCCTTGCGGAAGCCGTGCCGCAGCGATAGCGCCAGCGCATGCGCCGTGCCCGCAGCCTTGTCACCGTGCCCACGGCTGAGTTCTGCCGCGCCTGCGGGTTGTCTACTCCGCTCCCTGCGTCCCTTGATCACGCAGGTGCGTCTTGTCCCGGAACTACCCATAGTTGGGTAGCTCCTTTCCTTTCCTAGTATGAGGGAACTAGTACCATGCTAGGTGTCGGATGATGATGAGTATGATATAGATATGTCGGTTACGACTTTGAGGTTTAGCGTTATCGAGGTTTACGAGTTGGATATGATCCTTATGGATCCCTTGGGTCTAGGTGTGACCCTTTGTGTGATAGTAGATTGATATGTATATATGTATGCCTTATATAGGCTGTGTTGTCCTCCAGATTGGAGTGGACGTATCTGAGAGTTGATCATAGTTGGGATTACTTCCGAGACTGAGGTATGTCCATAGGACTTACTTAGCTTCCATCTCTATATTGGATGTTGCATGAGTGGTGTATGTTTATGCTTGATAGTATGTGTTATGATGTTTACCGACCTATGGGATAGTGACTGCCCATTGTAGGGTTGTGACAACTTTGCCCTGTCATCCCGCGTGGAGACAGGGAGATTCTCTACAGACAGGCCAGATATGGAAGTGGGACGGGCACTTGCTCCACTCCCATAGGGTACACAGGAAGTTTGACCAGATCACCACTCCAGCTGGCAACATCCCCGAGAGGCGAGGGATATATTCCTCGTGTCACATATCTTCATATTGATATTTATTTATATACGATTCGTGTGTTGGACCATTTATATAAAGATAATGAACCGGGTAAATGTGTGATATCATGTTGAAGTGTTTAGTATTTCTGATATGTGATTGTGCTTATGCTCATTCTTTATATGTGTATGGTTAGTTAACGGTTTCATACCGTGTTGTAGATCTTTGCAGGTTAGGAGAACTGCAGAGTGATCCAGAGAGGGTGATCCGCTGAGGGCTCCGTACACTAGGATTATTATCGTGGGATATGGGATATTTGATGTACGGATATATGTTTCTTTTGTACTCAACGGTACTTATGTATTACCTTTTGAGATTTATATATCAGTTTTACGTTTTATATTTAATCTATCAGTGTCTTATTGTAAGATTCAGTGAACTTGTTGTCATGCTAGGGTCAGGATCCATTGCGAGATCCTAGCCCGGTAGCACCTCGAGTCCTACGGACTTGGGGTGTTACAAATCCATGGGCCCAAAATATGTTTCCCCTGGCCCATTGTATCAGTATACCTAGATTTATTGTCTTATTATAACAATCTCCACCTAGGCAACATAATCTAATACAAAATTTGGAAAAACATATACAACTCTAGGATCTTGTCGCCATATCCTCCTTGTTTCTCTTGACGGGGGCTTTCTCACTCATCTAACAACGAGTGACATGAACCAAATCCAAGCAATGCTTGAATTTGTCTGCGGTAACCGGTTTGGTCATCATATCAGCTGCATTCTGAGAAGTGTGCACCTTCTCCAGGATGATCTCACCAGAAGCTACTAGCTCTCTAATCTTGTGAAATCTCACATCAATATGTTTAGTCCGAGCATGGTATACCTGATTCTTAGCAAGTGTAACGCCCGGAATTTTATTAATTTTTTTCCGGACTTAGAAGACTTGATAGTTATTCCGTAATCCCGAGATGCCGAGAGCCAGGATTTATTCCTAAGAAAAATCCCGAGCCGACTCGTCGTTTTTCCTCTTTTCCGCATTCCGACCCTTCGTTCCGGGTTAAAAATGACAAGGAGTCATTTCCGACCCCTCGGTCCGTGTGAGGAACAAGAGGTCAGCTGACCCCTTGATCCCCACACCTCCCTTTTCAGCTTTGTTCCCTCTCTCTCCTCCTTGACTCCTTTCTCACGTTAGTCTCTTCTTCCACTCTTTCACACTCATCTCCTCTTCCTCTCTTTGCTCTCTTCTCTCCTCCCTTGGTGCTGAAAATCTGTTGTGGACTGCAAAAGGTGATCTCAAACAGTGGTAAGCTCTCCCTCTTCCTTGCTGCTCTTCCCCTTCTTCTTCCTTCCTCCTTCATCCATCTCCATGGATGAAGCTTCGAGAGGTTTTTTCTCAACCCTTGTGCATGTCTAGGTTCTTAGCTCGTTTAGGTCAATGAGAGGTGCCTAAGACCCGTGGTGGGTGTTTGGAGAAGATCCAACAAGAGAAGAAGGACTATGGAGAAAAGGATCCAAAGTCGAAGACGAAGAAGACGACGTTCTGCGCAGAACCCGCCGGGGCGGCTCAGCACAGCCACGGGAGCGAACGGGCGCGGGAGCGGCAGCGGACGGCCGCGGGTGCGGCGTGACAAGGCCGCGGGTGCGGCGTGACAAGGCCGCAGGTGCGGCTAGGCACCGGCGCGGGCGCGGCTCGCAAGACCGCGGGGGCGGCTCCTGGCAGGCGACGCAGTCCTCCGCGGGTGCAGCTCCTAGCTCCGCGGGGGCGGCTCTTATGTCCGCAGGGGCGCCAGCTTGACTCTGCGGCTGCAGTTACGGCAACAGTAGGTCCATCCTCTCCTTCACTCCTCGTCCATTCCTTAGTTTTGTTGTTGATTCATGTAGTAGCATGCCTAGGATGGCCTAGAGTAGCTTGAGAATGCCACTTAGTGGTTGTGAACCTAGGAGCCCTTAAGGCTCGATATAGTTGATGGATATGAGCATGTGAGTATGTTGGATCTACTAGACTAGCTTGTGCCTCTTTGGTTGAGGATTTGTATCTTGTGGATTTATGAATTGTTGTGGGCTGTTTCATGTGTTGAGAGTGTGTGGTGAGTACTTGAGACCTAGGATGCATTCCTAGTTTGAGGGTTAGGTGATCTTGCATAGATCACTAAGAGTGAAGTCTAAGACTTCTTGAGAGTGAGTATGTATTGATATGCATATCTCTTGTGAGTAGGTTGTGGGCTTCCTCCTTAAGGAAGCAAGAGTGTGGTGACTTGGGTTTGGTGATGAGGTCAGTCTCCGGACTTACTTAGCTCGTATTCTATGTATTAGTATTGATGTGTGTTTGGTGGTGTGTGTTTATGCTTTTGTTACAACAATGAAACCGGAAATTAGGACCACCAACTTTAAGTGTATGTTGGCCCAAGTGTATGATAACGGGCGGTGACATCAGCTGCCTAGCCCTGCGGGAGGTCTTGGAGGTTCTCGGCGACGAGTTCGGCGGGTTAGATGGACGGGTGCATCCGTACCATTCCTTGCCGGTAAGGGACCGAGGCGAGACCATGGTGGTCTCGTGTCACAACCGAAGTTGAATTAGAACGGGATACGACTTAATAATAAAAAGATAATAAACTAGACTTGTGTGATTCATGTTTTGTGTTATGTATGTGTTTGTGCCTTCACCGCTTTTCTAATGCTTCGAATATGAGCTAACGGTTTTAAACCGTGTTGTAGATGACTTGCAGGTTAGGGACGCCGCCGAGTGAGGTGGAGGAGTGGACAGCCGGGGTCTCCGTACATTATAGAACGGGGATGTTTTTTAGTCATGTTTCATATTGTTGTTCATGGATGTTGTCGTACGTTTAGACTTCGTATCAGGTTATGTTGTTTTGAGGACTCGGCTAAGTTTCCACGTTGTATTCTTACCTTTCAGTGTCTCGCATACATTATAAACGTTTTCGAGTTTTGCCTTTATTTGTGCCTTGTTGGAAGGTCCGGTAAAAAAATTTTCAGGCTAAGGGTCGGGACCCATTGTGAGGTCTCGCCCGTAGCATCCCGTGTCCCGCGGATTTGGGGTGTTACAAAAGTGGTATCAGAGCCCAAGGTTGACAACAATGGCACTCGCAATCTTTTTAAAGGCCGAATGAGGTATAAAACAGAACCCACACGGGTTCTGACTTTTCGTTTTCAAAATCATATGCATGAGGAAGTCTACCAGGTTCTCCGTGATTGCACGACTGCTCACTTCCTTGCTGAGGAAGTCTACCAGGTTCGGCTGGTCCGAGCCTTGCCAGTGCAGCTTCGAGGAGCTGAAGAGGAGGTTGACCTCAGCTCTTGTATTAGCCCAGCCTAAGGGCGTAGAGGACATTGTGGTTTATAGTGACGCCTCTAAGCTAGGCTTGGGGTGCGTTTTGATGCAGAGAGGTAGGGTTATTGCGTACGCTTCCCGGCAGCTGAAGCCGTACGAGGAGAATTACCCTACCCATGATCTTGAGCTAGCGGCAGTGATACATGCCCTAAAGATCTTGCGACACTACTTGTACGGGGTTACATGCCAGATCTTCACACACCATAAGAGTCTGAAGTATATATTCACTCAACGGGAGTTGAGTAACCGCCAGAGGAAATGGTTGGAGCTGATTAAGGACTTTGACTTGGAGATTTTATACCATCCCGGAAGGCGAACGTAGTCGCCGATGCTTTGAGTAGGAGGACACCTCGAGAGGAGGCTATAGCTCGACTTACGGTTCAGCCTCAGCTGCAGAGGGATTTGATGGGTTTGGAGTTGGATATCCGGTTCCCAGGTACGGACTGTTGTTTGTCCGAGTTGGAGGTACTACGTGACCTGTCCGGAGAGATCCTGCAGAAGCAGGAGAGATGTCCAATTTTGATGAGGATCCGGGACAGGATGTCCCGAGGAGAGGCACCGCAGTTTATCACGGGAGCAGACGGGCTACTGAGACGTCAGGGACGTATTTGTGTACCGTCGGATCAGGAGCTGAGAGAGCGGATTTTGCATGAGGCCCATTCCACACCTTATTCGGTGCACCCAGGCGCGAGTAAGATGTACCGGGACCTTAGGAGATCTTATTGGTGGGGCGGACTCAAGCCCGATGTAGCTAGATATGTGGCCCGATGCGCGACCTGCCAACAGGTCAAGATCGACCACCAGAGACCCGGAGGAGAGCTTCACCCACTGCCCGTGCCGCAGTGGAAGTGGGAGGACATATCCATGGATTTCGTTACCGGTCTGAGACCGAGTAGGAGCTTTGACGCGATATGGGTGGTAGTAGACCGGTTGACGAAGACCGCACGTTTCATTCCTATACGGGAAACGTGGCCGGTGAGTCGTTTAGCCGAGGAGTTTACCCGACAGATTGTGAGCTTACATGGAGTACCCAAGACCATCATCTCGGACAGGGACGGGCGTTTTACCTCGAGGTTCTGGCAGCAGGTACACGCCGCCCTAGGTTCGAGTCTCCATTTCACCACCGCATACCATCCTCAGACCGACGGCCAGTCCGAGCGGACTATTCAGACATTGAAAGATATGCTACGAGCATGTGTACTAGACTGGGGACAGGTATGGCCAGATCACCTCCGTTGGTCGAGTTTTCTTATAATAACAGTTGGCACGCGTCGATTGGGATGGCACCTTATGGGGCATTGTATGGACGGAGATGTCGTACTCCCTTATGTTGGGACGAGCCCGGGAGCTCTAGCGTTGTAGCACCGAATCAGGTACAAGACGACATGGCGAGAGTCACTTTGATTCGGGAGAGGATGTTGGCTGCATAGAGCCGCCAGAGGTCGTATGCGGATAGGAGGCGTAGACCTCTCGAGTTCAGGGTAGGAGATCAGGTGTGGTTGAGGGTATCACCGACGCGGGGCGTTAGACGATTCGGCATTAAGAGGAAGTTAAGCCCCCGATATGTCGGACCATTCAAAATCTTGGAGAGAGTCGGTGAGGTAGCGTACCGGTTAGCACTGTCACCGCGGTTGGAGGGTATACACCCGGTCTTTCATGTCTCTCAGCTGAGAGAGTACATACATGACCCGAGGCACATCATCACTCACGAGGACCTAGTGGTCGAGCCGGACCAAACTTTTGCGGAGCACCCGATAGCGGTCTTAGAGCGGAGTACCAAATGCCTTTGGTCGAAGGAGATACCGATGCTGAGGATTCAGTGGTCGAGGCGAGGAGCCGATGAGGCTACATGGGAGACGAAGGATAGTATCCGGAGGAACTATCCCGAATTTTATACAGACACAGTGACATGGATGGGGTCGTCGGGTTAGTTCCAAGACCTTCCTTGTTTGATTTATACGTTATGTGATTTTTGTATGATTTATGAGTACCTTGCGAGGTCTTGATGTGATGCGATCTGTAGACTTGGTTTAGAGCCGATAGTGTGCGTTTTATGAGTCCCACAGGGTTACGAGACGGGTTGGTTGGAGAGTGTTGGTTTAGCAAGTTTCGGGACGAAACTTGTTTTTAGGGGGGTTAGTTGTAACGCCCAGAATTTTATTAATTTTATTCCGGACTTAGAGCACTTGATAGTTATTCCGTTATCCCGAGATGCCGAGAGCTGGAATTTATTCCTAAGAAAAATCCCGAGCCGACTCGTCGTTTTTCCTATTTTCCGCATTCCGACCCTTCGTTTCGGGTTAAAAATGACAAGGGGTCATTTCCGTCCCCTCGGTCCGTGTGAGGGACAAGAGGTCAGCTGACCTCTTGATCCCCACACCTCCCTTTTCAACTTTGTTCCCTCTCTCTCCTCCTTGACTCCTTTCTCACGTTAGTCTCTTCTTCCACTCTTCCACACTCATCTCCTCTTCCTCTCTTTGCTCTCTTCTCTCCTCCCATGGTGCTGAAGATCTGTTGTGGACTGCAGAAGGTGATCTCAAATTGTGGTAAGCTCTCCCTCTTCCTTCCCTCTCTTCCTTGCTGCTCTTCCCCTTCTTCTTACTTCCTCCTTCATCCATGGCCATGGATGTAGCTTGGAAAGGTTTTTTCTCAACCCTTGTGCATGTCTAGGTTCTTAGCTCGTTTAGGTCAAGGAGAGGCGCCTAAGACCCGTGGTGGGTGTTTGGAGAAGATCCAGCAAGAGAAGAAGGACTTTGGTGCAAAGGATCCAAAGTCGAAGACGAAGAAGACGACGTTATGCGCAGAACCCGCGGGGCGACTCAACACAGCCGCGGGAGCGGATGGGCGCGGGAGCGGCAGCGGACGGCCGCGGGTGCGGTGTGACAAGGCCGCGGGTGCGGCGTGACAAGGCTGCGGGTGCGGCTAAGCACCGGCGCGGGCGTGGCTCGGCAAGACCGCGAGGGCGGCTCCTGGCAGGCGATGCAGTCCTCCGCGGGTGCGGCTCCTGTGTCCGCAGGGGGCGCCAGCTTGACTCCGCGGATGCGGTTTCGGCAACAGTAGGTCCCTCCTCTCCTTCACTCCTCGTCCATTCCTTAGTTTTGTTGTTTATTCATGTAGTAGCATGCCTAGGATGGCCTAGAGTAGCTTGAGAATGCCACTTAGTGGTTGTGAACCTAGGAGCCTTTAAGGCTCGATATAGTTGATGGATATGAGCATGTGAGTATGTTTGATCTTCTAGGCTAGCTTGTGCCTCTTTGGTTGAGGATTTATATCTTGTGGGTTTATGAATTGTTGTGGGTTGTTTCATGTGTGGAGAGTGTGTGGTGAGTACTTGGGACCTAGGATGCATTCCTAGTTTGAGGGTTAGGTGATCTTGCATAGATCACTAAGAGTGAAGTCTAAAACTTCTTGAGAGTGAGTATATGTATTGATATGCATATCTCTTGTAAGCAGGTTGTGGGCTTCCTCCTTAAGGAAACAAGAGTGTGGTGACGAGGTAAGTCTCCGGACTTACTTAGCTCGTATTCTATGTATTAGCATTGATGTGTGTTTGGTGGTGTGTGTTAATGCTTTTGTTATAACAATGAAACCGGTAATTAGGACCACCGACCTTAAGTATATGTTGGCCCAAGTGTATGATAACGGGCGGTGACATCAGCTGCCTAGCCCTGCGGGAGGTCTAGGAGGTTCTCGGCGACGAGTCCGGCGGGTTAGATGGACGGGTGCATCCGTACCATTCCTTGCCGGTAAGGGACCGAGGCGAGACCATGGTGGTCTCGTGTCACAACCGAAGTTGAATTAGAACGGGATACGACATAATAATAAAAAATAATAAACCGGACTTGTGTGATTCATGTTTTGTGTTATGTATGTGTTTGTGCCTTCAGCGCTTTTCTAATGCTTCGAATATGAGCTAACGGTTTTAAACCGTGTTGTAGATAACTTGCAGGTTAGGGACGCCGCCGAGTGAGGTGGAGGAGTTTCTGAATTTGATCTAGAAATTCATTTCGGTGGACAGCCGGGGTCTTTGTACATTATAGGACGGGGATGTTTTTTAGTCATGTTTCATATTGTTGTTCATGGATGTTGTCGTACGTTTAGATTTCATATCAGGTTATGTTGTTTTGAGGACTCAGCTGAGTTTCCACGTTGTATTCTTACCTTTCAGTGTCTCGCATACATTATAAATGTTTTCGAGTTTTGCCTTTATTTGTGCCTTGTTGGAAGGTCCGGTGAAATTGTTGTCAAGCTAAGGGTCGGGACCCATTGTGAGGTCTCGCCCGTAGCATCCCGAGTCCCGCAGATTTAGGGTGTTACAGCCAGATATATAGCACTCTGACTATCACAATGTACCTCAACTCCACCTTGCTCAACACTCAGTTCCTCCACGATTCCTCTAATCCACAGAGCCTCCTTAGCTGCCTCTGCTAAAGTCATGTACTCTGCCTCTGCCCATAATTGCTTTGGAAGCCCTGCATTCAATCTAAGACACCGCGCTTTTTCTGCAATGGACCGATTCATCCTCTCAGAAACACCATTCTGCTGTGGTGTCTTGCGCATTGTATAATGTCTCTGAATGCCATGCTCACCACAAAAATTCTGAAACTGAGAATCCGTGTACTCTGTCCCATTATCCGATCTCAAATACTTCACTTTCCTCCCTGTCTGATTTTCCACTTCCGCCTTCAATAGCTTGAACTTGCTGAAGACTTCAGATTTATACTTTAGAAAATAATCCCAAACCTTCCTTGAATAATCATCAATGAAAGTGACGTAATACCTAGATCCTCCTAGTGAAGACACCTTAGTTTGTCCCCACACATCAGAATGCACATAATCAAGAATTCCACCTGTGTTGTGCTGACTTGTCTTAAAAGACATCTTGGATTGTTTTCCCATCACGAAAAACTTGCAGAAGTCGATCTTACAACTCTTCACACCATCCAGGAGACCTCGCTTGTGAAGCTCAATCATCCCCCTTTCGCCAATGTGACCCAGGCGCATATGCCACAGAGTTGTGTAATCTGTCTCAGAAGCCACGGCTGCAACTCCACCTGCAACGGTACTCCCTACCAACCGGTAGATATTACATGATGTAATTTGCCCCTTCATAACTGTCATTGCCCCCTTGCTCACCTTTACACATTCCTTTTCTGTTTTGAAACAGAACCCTTTCATATGTAAAGTCCCCAAAGAAATCAGATTTTTCCTTAGAGCTGGAATGTGACGCACGTTAGTCAATGTTCGAATCACACCATCGTGCATCCTCACTTTTATCTGCCCAATGCCAACAACATCAGAAGCCTTGTTGTCTACTAATCGGACGGAGCCAAAAGTTCCAAACTTGTATGTCTCAAACCAATCTCTATTCGGAGTCATGTGAAACGAACATCCCGTATCCATGATCCATACATCTGAGTAGTTGTCTGACGTCACAGAGAGAATATCAGAATCTGCACCATCTGAGTCATCCTTTTGCACCACATTTGCTGATCTTGAAGATTCCTCTGACTTCTTATCTTCGTACTTCTTCTTCCTGGCAGGATAATCACGTTTGAAGTGACCCTTCTCCTTGCAGAAGTAACAAGTTACTGGCACCAATACTCAGTTGGTCTAGTGGGATGTGGTGCTAGGCTCCTTAAGTGTTTAGTGTGGAGATTCGAGTTCGAATCCTCCTGGCGGCATTTATGGAAAAATTGATATTGGAGGGTATCCCCCAGCAATGGGCCACGACTTTCTACCCGATCCGGACGTAGAGCGGCTAAGCCGATCGAACCGGGTGGTCTCCGAATTTATCATTACCAAAAAAAAAACAAAAAAAACAAGTTACTGGCTTTTTACCTTTGGACTTATACCTGGATTGCTTGTTGCTTCCTTCTTGCTTCTCTTTCGTCCTCCCTCTATCCTGGTTGCCTTTAACATACAGCCATATGTTTTGAGAATTTTCACTGGTATGTTGTCGTCGTTCGGCTTGTGAAAGAAACGCTGTTGACACTGTATCAAGACTTATCTCGTCTTTCCCACACGTCAACGTCATCACCAGATTCTCATATGAAGAGGGTAGAGAACATAGCAAGATCATAGCTTTATCTTCATCTCCAAGTTTTACATCCACCCGAGCCAAATCCCCAATAATTTGATTGAAAATATTCACGTGTTTCACCAAGTCAGAACCTTCCACCATTTTCAACCGATACAATCTTTGTTTGAGATACAATTTGCGAGACAGAGATTTTGACATATACCGTTTCTCCAATTGGGTCCAAATCTCTTGACAAGATTTGAGATCAATAACGTGGTATATTACCTCGTCTGCCAAACAGAGTCGAATGAGCGACGCTACTTCTCCTGCATCTCCTCCCATTCATCGTCTTTCAACGACTCCGGTTTTGTCTCCTTCAACGCCTTCAACATCCCCTGCTGCGTTAGCAGATCCTTAACTTGTCGCTGCCAAAGACCGAAGTTGTCAGTTCCGTTGAATCGCGGAACCTCAAATTTTGCAACGGAACTCATCGACAACCTTGCTCTTGATACCAGTTGTTGTGATCTTTCAACGAGTTACTTCAGAAATAGAGAGAAGAAGACAAGACGTTTTGTGGTTTTGCTGCACAAACCTTGCAGCTAGGGTTTTCAATATACGTTGGTGGATAATGAATACAACCCTAAACCTATTTATTTATAACCATAAATAGATAGAATCCTCCGTGGGGGGCGGAGCCCCCCCGCACCCCCTTGTCGTCTCGGGCCCATTAATCCATGGGCCCAAAATATGTTTCCCCTTGCCTATTGTATCAATATACCTAGATTTCATTGTCTTATTATAACAATCTCCACCTAGACAACATAATCTAATACAAAAATTTGGAAAAACAATCCAAGGTGTCCTCACTAGGAGGATCTAGGTATTACGTCACTTTCATTGATGATTATTCAAGGAAGGTCTGGGTGTATTTTCTAAAGAATAAATCTGAGGTCTTCAGCAAGTTCAAACTATGGAAGGCAGAAGTGGAAAATCAGACAGGGAGGAAAGTGAAGTATCTGAGATCTGATAATTGGACAGAGTACACGGATTCTCAGTTTCAGAGTTTTTGTGGTGAACATGGCATTCAGAGACATTATACAGTGCGGAAGACACCACAACAAAATGGTGTTTCTGAGAGGATGAATCGGTCCATTGCAGAAAAAGCGCGGTGTCTTAGATTGAATGCAGGGCTTCCAAAGCAATTCTGGACAAAGGCAGTGAGCATGTCGGTCTATTTGATAAATAGATCACCCCGGACTTCTCTTGACGGGAGGGTTTCAGAGGAGGTATGGACTGGTTCTGATTTAGACTTATCAAATTTGAAGATTTTTGGCAGTCCAGCATATGTGTTGATTCCAGGTGATGAAACATTAGCATAGTTAAGAGTGTTCATGATATTCTCAAAAGTCCTTAAATGCTGGTGAGGATTTTCATTAAGAACTCCAGAAAATTGATCGTTCTAGATCATCTTGATGGTATCCATCTTGAGGTTGAAGTCTCCTCTTTCAAGGGCATGAGCACGAAAGCATGATTGAGAATGCTTTGTCGAGGATTCATCCTTGCATCCAGCGTCTAAGGGGTCCTAGCTCTTGCAACATCAAGCAGGGCGGTAAGCCTTGCAGTTTCAACCTCAAGACCCACATTGGAAAGTTGGTTGTTGTTCCCCTCCATTGCAACAACTTTGTTGTTTGTTTTTTGTTTGCGAAGAGTGCGTTCAATCTCGTTTTCCAAAGGTACAAGTTTGTTCGAGTCGCGGATCCTACGCATCCACAAAATTTAGCATGGGGATAAGAAGAAAGAAACTCACAAAAATAAGAACAATCGTCTTTTAAAAACAACGAGAATTTTTTTTCGAAAATCACCGATCGTTACGCTTAGTGTTATGACCGGTTACGCCCCATTACGCCATGTTATGGCCGTAAGGTAGTAGTAACGTACAACGTAACTAAAAAAACTTGCTTATGGATTTTTTTAAAAGAATAAAGAAATGACAAAAATGAAATAGATAAGAAATAAATTAAAATTAACTAAAGTTATCAACGATCCACGATAACGGCGTCAAAAACTTGATTTAGCAAATGATAATGATTAATTATTTAAGTTAAAAGCAAATAGAAAAGAGAAAGCAAGGAAGGCAAAGGAGACAATTCTCGATTTGGGACGATTATAGGGAAGAATGATCTAAGGAAGTAGAGAATCCCCACTAAAATGTGTTAAGACTATTGATGTATATATAAGGTTGTGAACATTAATAAATAATAAAAAAAAGATAATCATCTAAAGTAGCCTTGGGCATAGACAAACCAAGACCGTGTTTTCCAACTCACGTAGCTCTCAATCCAACGGTTCGGCGAGTATAGGGAAACCCATTAGCATTTAGAAACCCGGTAAAGACCTAGGTAAACCTTCTCCTGAGGTTCATCAATTTAAAAAGTGTAAGAGCCTTAGTGTTTCGGACCGAGATTTGGCTTAAGCCGAGATTGGCTTTGGCCGAGCTTTAGCCTAGCCGCACCCGCGGGCTCAAGGAACCGCCCCTGCGGTTTCCTGCGGCTGCAACCGTTTTTGTTGACTCCTTGACCCGTGCTTTACCCTTTCTTCTTCTTATTCTTTCACTTGGATGATCAAGGGTTTCTTCTTCACTTCTAGCTCTTCCTAAGTTGCTCACGTCCTTCTTGCTTCTCCTTCTCCTTCTTGATCTTGTGCTTGGTTTTCCCTTGAGTTTGTAAGAGAGTTGTTGTGGTGGATGTTGATGTTGATGCTAGTGGTTGGTATGCTGAGCTTGGAAGCCAACTACTGTGAGTGTTGATCTTCCCTGCAGCCTAGGACCACAGGTGTGGTGAGTGATCTTCTCTTTCTCTTTTTCCTTTCTTTGTTTCCATCTTCATTAGCTTAGGATTAGATGAGTGAGTGTAGTTTGATGGTGGTTTATGTATGTATATATATATATGTATAACTTTGGATGAAAGAAGACGTGAATTGATCACGTGAAGAGTGAAAGAAGAATCGCGGGATCATCTTCTGCACTGTCGCCGCCCCCGCGGTCCAGCAAAGCGCCCCTGCGGGTACCTTGTCGCCGCACCCGCGGCCAGATGCCACAGCCCCCGCGGTCATTGTCCCAACGCCTGCGCCAGCGTCTACGCCGTGCCTGCGTTGCCTGCGGCCGCTGTCACCGCGCCTGCGGCTGAGTCTTGCCGCGCCTGCGGATTGCTTGCTCCGCCCTGCGTCTCTTTATCACGCAGGTGCGTCGTGTTCCGGAGCTACCTAGAGTTAGGTAGATCCTTTCCTTTGCTAGTATGAGCGGGTTAGTAGCATGCTAGGTATGTGTATGAGATTAGAATGATGTTGAGTACGTTATCGTTTATGCCGGTTATGGCTTTGAGGTTTATGAGTTAGGTTATGATCCTTATGGAACCTTTGGGTCTAGGTGTGACCCCTGTGTTGGATATGAGTTTGATATATGGTTATGCCTTGTTGTTAGGCAGTGTTGATCTCTAGAGTTGGAGCCGATTGGATTTGAGACTTCCGAGATTGAGGTAAGTCCATAGGACTTACTTAGCTACCATCCTTATATTGGATGTGTGCATGAGTGGTGTGTGTGTTATCTGCTTTATAGCAGGCGTTATGATTATTACCGACCTATGGTCTAGTGACTACCCATTGTAGGGCCGTGACAACTTGTCCTTTCATCCCGCCGGGAGTCTGGAGGTTCTCTATGGGTAGGTTAGACTTGGATTGTGGGACGGGCTTTCTCCACTCCCATAGGGTATACGGGGACGGTGACCGTATCACCACTCCAGCTGACACTATTCCCTAGAGGCGAGGATTATATATTCCTCGTGTCACATATGTTCATGTACATTATTTATACGATTTGAGTGTTGGACTTTATAAAGATAATTAACCGGGTAAATGTGTGATAGCATGATGATATGTTTATTATTCCTAACGTGTGATTGTGCTCTTGCTTCTCTATATATATGTGTATGGTTAGCTAACGGTTTATTACCGTGTTGTAGATCCTTTGCAGGTTAGGAGAACTGCGGAGTAATCCAAAGAGGGTGATCTGTTGAGGGCTCCGTACACTGGGTCGTCCTCGTGGGATGGGATCTTTTGATCATGTTTATGTTATGTTTTATTTGTACTCAGTAGTACTTTGTATAAACCTTTTGATACTTTTATAACAGTTTGATGTTTTGTATTTAATCTATTGGTGCCTTGTTGTAAGATTCAGTGAACTTGTTGTCAGGCTAGGGTCAGGATCCATTGTTAGATCCTAGCCAGTAGCACCTCGAGTCCTACGGATTTGGGGTGTTACAAAAAGGTACAAAGACCAGTGAACTCTACGTTGATTAGGAATCCCCGAGGCTTTGATAGACTAATATTTTCTCAACCAAACATTTTTCAAATCTTTCCAATAAAGCAAAATTGTTTGGCTCTTCACTTTGTTTTATCTAAACCAATAAAAAACTCCACTCCGAATTAATGAAGGTAATTAAAATGTAGAATTAAGCCCTTTGAATAAAGGGTTATCAAAGATTTCAATTCACAATTATATACGCAATCAACAAAATTAAAGCATTATAGGTTTCAATCCAATCCTTAGATCAGGGAAAGAGACTAGCCGGACATGCTATGATATAAAGCAAAAAAAAAATATATTGAAACATAGAAGACTAGAATTCACAAAGTTCTATTCTAGGGAGAACCTTACAAAGCAACTCTAATAATGACAACCTACTAGTGACACGGACCGCGCTTCTCAACCGATCCGGAAGCATCCAGAATGTTCGGGACGCTCGTAGAAGTCTCCGGAGATGGCCGGAAGACCCTAGGGAAATACGGAACCATCTAGGCATGACTAGAGCCTTGCGGAATATTCTAGATAAGTAGAGAAACTCGTAGGAGTCCTAGCCAAGAAGGATCCGGATTGTCCAAGACTTGTCCAAATGCGGAACCTACTTAGGAGGTGTGGCCTTGGGCTATAAATAGGGAGTGTCACCCCCTCATTTCGATCATCCAAGTTCCAAGCTCTCATCCAAGCATTGTAAAGATCTCTTGTAATAAAAAGCTTTCATTCCCACACACAAAGCCTTCAAAGTTCTCTTAGCCATCAATCTTAAGTTCTTTCGTTGGCAACATCGGGGATAGGCTGATCTTAGCACGACAAGGGGTCGAGACAAGCTAAGAGCCGCACGATTTAGAGTTAGAGAAAACTCAGCCCGTGACACTAGAATAAGCAAGAGAAGAAGAATAACTAATGATTGATGATCAGATGATGAGATACGAGATATCTAAACCTAACCCCAACATGTGTTTATATAGAGGAGGAAAGGCATCTAGGGTTTACAAGTATTTACATAAACTTCCAAAAATACAACTCGGGAGATCAAGCTTTCGCCGCAGCCAGATATAAGGCGTTACGTTAAGCGTTATGACCCCTTACGACCGTAACCGGTCGTAACGGGTCGTTACGGAAGTCGTATCCTTGACAGCTGGGTTGGGCTGTAACACCCCGAATCTGCGGGACTCGGGATGCTATGGGCGAGACCTCACAATGGGTTCCGACCCTTGGCCTGACAAAAATTCACCGGATCTTTCCAACAAGGCACAAATAAAGGCAAAACTCAAACCGTTTATAATGTATGCGGAAAACTGAAAAGTAAAGATTCACTCAGCCGAGTCCTCAAAACGACATAACTCCGATTAGGAAATCTAAAACTGTACAACATAATCCAATAATACGAAAACATAACCCAAAAACGTCCCCGTCCTATAATGTACGGAGACCCCGGCTGTCCACTCCTCCACCTCACTCGGCGGCGTCCCTAACCTGCAAGTCATCTACACAAACGGATTAAAGCCGTTAGCTCATATTCAAAGCATTAGAAAAGAGGTGAAGGCACATACACATATACATCACATAACACATACATACTCCAAAACCCACAAGTCCGGTATATTATCTTTTTATTATTAAGTCGTATCCCGTTCTAATTCAACTTAGGTTTCTGACACGAGAACCACCGTGGTCTCGCCTCGGTCCCTACTTACCGGCAAGGATGGTACTGATGCATCCGACCGTCTACCCGCCTGGGCTAGTCACCGAGAACCTCCTAGACTCTCGCAAGAGCTAGGCAGATGATGTCACCGCCCGTTATCATACACTTGGGCCAAAATAATATAAAGTTGGTGGTCCTATTTACGGTTTTAGTTGTTTATAACATAAACAATAACACACACACACCACCAACACACATCGATGCTAATACGTAAAATACGAGCTAAGTAAGTCCGGAGACTTACCTCGTCACCACACTCAAATCACAACACTCTCGCTTCCTGGAGGAAGCCCACAACCTGCTCACAAGAGATATGCATATCAATACATGCTCACGCTCAAGAAGTCTTAGACTTCACTATAGTTATCTAAGCAAGATCACCTAACCCTCAATCTAGGAATACATCCTAAGGTCCAAGGTAGTCACCACACTCTCAGCACATGAAAGCAATTCACAACAGCTTATAACCTCACATGATCTTAAACCTCACCCAAGAAGGAACAAGCTAGCCTAGAAGGTTCATCATGCTCAGCATGCTCATAACCATCACTACATCGAGCATTAAGGGCTCCTAGGTTCACAACCACTAAGTGACATCTCAAGCTACTCCAAATCCATCCTAGGCATGCTACTAACATGATACAACTACAAAACTAAGGAAGGAACGAAGAGGAAGGGAGAGGAGAAGCCTACTGTTGAAGAAACCGCAGCCGTGGAGTCAAGCTAGCGCCCCCTGCGGAACACAGACGCCGCCCCTGCGGACCCAGGAGCCGCCCCTTGCGGTGCTAGAGACGCACCTGCGGTGGTCTGGAGCCTGGAGCCACCCCTGCGGCCGTGATGAGCCGCACCTGCGCCTTGCTGGATCCGCCCCTGCGGCTGTGATGATCCGCCCCCGCGGTTTCGCTGCAGAAACTCGTCTTCTTCGCCTTCGATCGTGGATCCTTGGCTCCAATGTCCTCCTCTCCTTGCTGGGTCTTCTCCAAACACCAACCACTGATCTTAGACTCCTCTCCACGACCTAATCGAGCTAAGAACACATGCATGCAAGGATTTGAGTAAAAACTTCCCAAGAGCTTCATCAATGGCCATGGATGAAGGAGGGAAGAAGAAAGAGTTAAGGAGCCAAGGAGGAGAAGGAAGGAAGAGGGAGAAGCTTACCACACTAGATCTAATCCTCCTCTACTGCAGTCCATAACCAAGATCTTCCATGGAGAAAGAGGAGCAAAGAGAGAGAAGAGAGGAAGAGAGGAAGAGAGGAAGAAAACTAACGTGAAAGAGAAAAGAGAGGAGAGAGAGAGGGAGGGACAAGGGGCTGCCAAAACGGAAAGGAGACATGTAACACCCCAAATCCGCGGGACTCGGGATGCTACGGGCGAGACCGCACAATGGGTCCCGACCCTTAGCTTGACAACAATTTCACCGGACCTTCCAACAAGGCACAAATAAAGGCGAAAACTCAAAATGTTTTTAATGTATGCGGAAACCGAAAAGTAACGAATACAAAGTGGAAACTCAGCCGAGTCCTCAAAACAACATAACCCAAATACGAAAGTCTAAAACGTACAACAAAATCCACAACTAACGATATGAAACATAACCCAAAAACGCCCCCATCCTATAATGTATGGAGACCCCGGCTGCCCACTCCTCCACCTCACTCGGCGGCGTTTCTAACCTGCAAGTCATCTACACAAACGGTTTAAAACCGTTAGCTAATATTCTAAGCATTAGAAAAGTGGTGAAGGCACAAACACATACATAACAGAAAACATAAAAACACACAAATCCGGTTTATTATCTTTTTCTTATTAAGTCGTATTCCGTTCTAATTCAACTTTGGTTTGTGACACAAGAACCACTGTGGTCCCGCCCCGGTCCCCACTTACCGGCAAAGAATGGTATGGATGCACCCGACCATATCACCCGCCGGGTTAGTCGCCGAGATCCTCCTAAGCTTCACGCAGAGCCAGGCAGAATGTCACCGCCCGTTATCATACACTTGGGCCAAAATATACATAAGGTCGGTGGTCCTATCTACCAGTTTAATTGTTATAACAAGAACATAAACACACACCACGAACACACGTCAATGCTAATACATAGAATACGAGCTAAGTAAGTCCGGAGACTTACCTCGTCACAAACCCAAGTCACCACACTCTGGCTTCCTTAAGGAGAAGCCCACAACCTGCTCACAAGAGATATGCATATCAATACATACTCACTATCAAGAAGTCTTAGACTTCACTCTTAGTGATCTATGCAAGATCACCTAATCCTCAAACTAGGAATGCATCCTAGGTCCCAAGTACTCACCACACACTCTCCACACATGAAACAGCCCACAACAATTCATAATTCCACAAGATATTAATCCTCAACCAAAGAGGCACAAGCTAGCCTAGAAGATCCATCATGCTCACATGCTCATATCCAACAATTACATCGAGCCTTAAGGGCTCCTAGGTTCACAACCACTAAGTGGCATTCTCAAGCTACTCTAGGCCATCCTAAGCATGTTACTACATGATTCAACAACAAATATAAGGAATGAACGAAGGGTGAAGGAGAGGAGAAGCCTACTGTTGCAAAAACCGCAGCGGCGGAGTCAAGCTGGCGCCCCCTGCGGACACAGGAGCCGCCCCGCGGAACCAGGAGCCGCACCCACGGTGGACTGCGTCGAGTGCCAGGAGCCGCCCCTGCGGCCGTGCCTAGCCGCACCCACGGCTGTGCTGTGTCGCCCCTGTTGCTGGCCGCTCCCGCGACTATGCTGAGCCGCCCCGGCGGGTTCTGTGCAAAACGTCGTCTTCTTCATCTTCGATCGTGGATCCTTGGCTCCAAAGTCTTTCTTCTCTTGCTGGATCTTCTCCAAACACCCACCACTGGTCTTAGGCACCTCTCCTTAACCTAAACGAGCTAAGAACCTATGCATGCAAAGGGTTAAGCAAAACTCTTCAAGATCTTCCTCCATAGCCATGGGTGAAGGAGGGAGGAAGAAGAAGGGAAAAACAGCAAGGAAGAGAGGGAAGGGAGAGGAAAGAGCTTACCAACAGCCTGGGATTTCCTTCTGCAGTCCATAGCTTGGATCCTCAGCAACAAGGAAGAAGAGAGGAGAAGAGAAAGATTGTGGAAGAGTGAATGAGTGGAGTAACGTGAGAAGTGAGCTAAGGGAGGAGAGAGAGGGACAAGGACTGAAAAGAAGGTGTGGAGATCAAGGGGTCAGCTGACCTCTTGTCCCTCACACGGACCGAGGGGTCGGAAATGACCCCTTGGCATTTTTAACCCGGAACGAAGGGTTGGAACGCGGAAAAAGAGGAAAAACGACGAGTCGGCTCGGGATTTTCTTAGGAATAAATCCCGGCTCTCGACATCTCGGGATTACGGGATAACTACAAAGTGCTCCAAGTCCGGAATAAATTCCGGGCGTTACAGGACAGTTGACATCTTGTCCTCTTTGCTCGGAACGAGGGGTCGGAAATGACCTCTTGTCACCTCAGCTCGGTACGAAGGGTCGGAAAGCGGAAAAGGGAATAACGACGGGTCGGCTCGGGATTTTAGGAATAAATCCCGGCACTCGACACCTCGTGCCTGCGGGAAGATCTACAAAACGCTCCACGTGCGGAATAAAATTTCCGGATGTTACATGGGCTTACGTTTCTGGGCTTCTTGACGATTGCCTCGATCGTTACGACCCCTTACGGCCATAACGGTGATAGTAAAAGTTCAAATCCTCGTCGTTCTTAAATCTCTTCTTGTTGCAAGTTGTGCGTGGACTTTATGTTCCAATTACTCAATCGTTTTGATGATCTTTAACCTCTGACATCAGGGAGGGTGTAATTCTCATGTGCTTAGCACCTAAAATGCCTGAAACATAGAATAGCCAAGTTAGATACCGAAATATAGAAAGTGGGCGTTTTTCATATAAAAAGGTATATGTGAGATGTAAAAGATTGTAACGCCCGGAATTTTATTAATTTAATTCCATACTTGGAGCACCTTGTAGTTATCCCGTAATCCCGAGATGCCGAGAGCCGGAATTTATTCCTAAGAAAATCCCGAGCCGACTCGTCGTTTTTCCCTTTTTCCCGTGTTCCGACCTTTCGTTCCGAGTCGAAGTGACAAGGGGTCATTTCCGACCCCTCGTTCCGGGCAAAAGAGGAAAAGATGGCTGCTATCCGATCTTGGCAGCCTTGTCCCCTTCCCTCTCTCTCCCCTTCCTTCACTTTCACGTTAGTTTTCTTCCACACTTCTCTTTTCTTCTCTCCTCTTCTCTTCCCCATTGTTGCTTGAAGCTTGCATGTGTGGACTGCAGCAAGGGAACTACAGATCTGGAGTGGTAAGATTCTCTCCTTCCTTCTTCCCCATGGCTAATCATCCCTCTCTTCTTCCCTCCTTCATCCATTGCTATGGATGAAGCTTTTGAGAGGTTTTTACTCAACTCTTTGCATGTCTAGGTTCTTAGCTCGATTAGGTCGAGGAGAGGTGCCTAAGACCTGTGGTGGGTGTTTGGAGAATATCCAGCAAGAGAAGAAAGACTTTGGAGCCAAGAAGCCACGATCGAAGACGACATTCTACAACACGACTACGGGGGCGGACCATCACGCCGAGGGCGCGGCAGGCCACGCGGGCGGCTCAGCACAGCCGCGGGTGCGGCCAGGCACCGCCGCGGGTGCGGCTCGGCATGGCCGCGGGGGCGGCGGCAGACTCACGGACCAGCACCTCCGCGGGTGCGGCTAGGCATGGCCGCGGGGGCGGCGGTGGACTCCTGCTCCAGGACAAGACCGACGCGGGGGCGGCTCCCTTCCGCCGCGGGTGCGGCCAACAGCGCCGCGGGGGGCGGCCTCTGGTTCCGCAGGGGCGCCTCTCCTTTCCTCTTCGTTCCTTCCTTAGTATTGATGTTGGATCATGTTAGTAGCATGCCTAGGATGGATCTAGATTAGCTTGGAATGCCACTTAGTGGTTGTGAACCTAGGAGCCCTTAAGGCTCGATGTAAGTGATGGATATGAGCATGTGAGCATGATGGACCTTCTGGGTTAGCTTGTGCCTCTTTGGTTGAGACTTTCTCTTGTGGAATTAGGGACTGTTGTGTGATGTTGCATGTGTTGAGAGTGTGATGAGTAATCGGGACCTAGGATGCGTTTCCTAGTTTGAGGGTTAGGTGATCTTGCATAGATCATTAGAGTGATGTCTAAGGCTTCTTGAGTGTGAGTATGTATTGATATGCATATCTCTTGTGAGCAGGTTGTGGGCTTCCTCCTTAAGGAAGCAAGAGTGTGGTTGACTTGGGTTTGGTGACAAGGTAAGTCTCCGGACTTACTTAGCTCGTATTTTCCGTATTAGCATTGATGTGTGTTTGGTGGTGTGTGTTTATGTTTTGCTATAACTATTAAACCGGTAAATAGGACCACCGACTTATATGTATAATTTTTGCCCAAGTGTATGATAACGGGCGGTGACAATACTGCCTAGCCTTGCGGGGTCTAGGGGATTCTCGGCGACTTGCCCGGCGGGTTAGATGGGCGGAGGCATCCGTGCCATTCCTTGCCGGAGGGGGAACCGAGGCGGGACCATTGGGGTCTCGTGTCACAACCGAAGTTGAATTAGAACGGGATATGACTTGATGATATAAAGATAAAGAAACGGACTTGTGTGATTTATAATATGTGCTATGGGTGTGTTTGTGCCTTCACTGCTTTTCTAATGCATAGAATATTAGCAACGGTTTTAAACCATTTGTGTAGATGACTTGCAGGTTAGGAACGCCGCCGATCGAGGCGGAGGAGTGGACAGCCGGGGTCTCCGTACATTATAGGACGGGGACGGTTTTTTTGGGTTTATGTCGTTTATGTCTAGTTGGATGTTGTTGCATGATTAAACTTTAGTATTGTGGTTTGTCGTTTTGAGGACTCGGCTGAGTTTCCAAGTTGTACCTTTCTCTTTTCGTTTCCGCATACATTAAAAACATATTTGAGTTTTCGACCTTTATTTGTGCCATGTTGGAAGGTCCGGTGAAATTGTTGTCAAGCTAAGGGTCGGGACCCATTGTGAGGTCTCGCCCGTAGCGCCCCGAGTCCCGCGGATTTGGGGTGTTACAAAGGTAATTCGAAATGCATGAAAACATAAAGGGCAATATGATATTTTTGACACTCATCAAGACGCGCTACTGATTGAAAGACGTCGGGAGAGAAACTTTGTTGTTGCTTGAAGGAATCCAAAGAATTGTCCGGGTGTCGAGAATAGAGAGACTATTGAATGAAAACCTCTCTTCACACTCTACTATGCAAAAAAATCTCGCGTTCTTGGTTAGTCGATTTTTGCAAGAAGATAGGATAGAATCAACGATAGAATTGAATAAATTAGGTTATTAGGGCAGTTTTTTTATTTACCTTCCGAGAATAATCTATTATAACATACAAAAATAGAATGCATTGTGTCCACGTGTTCCGTGCTAAAGCTAGCCACCTTGTTTTTTTTTAAATTTATTTACAATATTGACACAAGATATTTATGGATTTTCAATTTTTTTTTATTGAAAAAATTTTCATTAAAAATAATAAACAATCATCCGTACCACATCAGTTTTACATACCACATCAATTTTACTTAAATTTAATCAAAACAGAATAAAAAATGTATCTACAAGAAAATCAATATCTTAACCGATTTTTTAACAATTAATATTAATAATTGTTAACAAAATGAATAAGTATGTTAACAAATTTTTTTACAAAATGAATAACATTTGTCCTAATAAATAAGTGTAGATATGAGGTTTGCAAATAAAATACCATAAATATTTTAATAAACAAACCCGCACAAGGTGCGAACAATAAAATAGTAGGTTACAAAATTCAATTAATATTCTAACGAGATTTTTTCTAGGGGTTAAATAAAACCCTTGAGAGTATATTTTAAAGTTTTAGAAAAATAAAATACAAGGTTTTATCAAGGGGTAAATTTCAAACACTCAAGAGTGTTTTTAATTTATAAAAGTTTCTATTAACCCCCGGTAAATTTCCCTTGAGAGAACCTGTTCTTTTTACTAGTGCATCCAAAAAACGATTAAGGTTGGCCAAGACACCTTTGCTAATCAACCATTATCGTTTGGTGAGGTTTAGAATCCATATGTCTTGGTAGGCTTGGGCTGCAAACCTAAACCGAAACCGGGGCCCTTGAAACTGGCGGTTTAGGTTTAACCTAAACCGCCGGTTTTCCGGTTTAGCACAGTTTATAAAAAAAATATATATATATATAAAAAATACAAAGTAATAATGTTAATAATAATAATAATATTTTATAAAAATAAAAAAATTACAATAAAAAAAATAGTATTTAAAAACTAGTAATTAAAATTTATACCAATTAAATAAAAAAAACATAAATTCAATTAACAAAAATAACTCGGAAAAATTAAAGGGCTTGAACCGGTTTCCCGGTTGCCTACGTATCCTCTCGGGATTAAGAGGAATCAAAACCCACGTAGTTCTCTTACCTTGACTTACCTTTTTCGGACTTCCGAGTTTTTTTTAATCCCGCTTACCTTTCGATGTCGGACTCGGAAGTAGTGCCGGCATCTTCGGAGTTGGAATCCGATTTGAAGTCGTACACCGGTGCATTCCGTTGTTTCCGCTTAGCCGCCCTTATCCAATCTTGAATACAAACTTGCATCTCCAACTTCTCGGGCTTCAATTGAGTTCGGTTGTGACCGAGAATGTTCCCGCCTCGGCTAAATTCTTGCTCCACCGCAACTGTTGATGCGGGCACGGCCATGATTTGTTGTACAATTTTAACTAAGGTTGGATATTTGGGAGCTAATCTCTTCCACCAATCCAAAATATCAAATTCAACATTATCATCAAAATTAAAACAAGTGTTAAGATAATCTTGATATTCCGCATTTGAAGATGAATGTCTAGGTGTTTTTGTTCTTCTAGCAAAAACTTGTTGTGCAAGTGAAAGAGAAGAAGATGAACTAGTAGAAGAGGGAGATGGACTAGGTGCGGTAGAAGAAGAGCTAGCACTAGATTCAAATGTACTAAGTAATTTTCCAATTTCGGTATTAACTTGTTGCACAATGTTAGGAACATTAATGTTTTCTTGTGTTAAGTTTACACACAAACAATCATAATAAATAGTCAATAAATCGGAAAGACCATCTAGTTTAAGTCGAGGATCAAAAACGGCGGTGACAAGATAAATCATGAGAATGTCTTGATAATATTTAATCCATTTATCTTTCATATCAAGCATACAATCTGTGAGACAAGGTATGTTAAAACATTTTACAAAAGCTTCGAAAACATTAACGGTAATTTCTAAAAATCTATGAGATGTTGGAGTGTAAACACAACTCATAGTATTAGTTGAATCATTAATAGTTTTTAAAACATTACAAATATGGGAACAAGTTACCCAAACATTTTCATCATCTAAAATTGACCAAGGAACATGAATTGAAGCAAATTCTTCTAACAAAACTTTATAACGTACGGCTTCACAAAGTAGTTTGTAAGTCGAGTTCCAACGAGTTCCAACATCTTTTGAAAAAGCAATAGGATGAACATTTTTGTTTAAACATAAATTTCACATAGTTTTCTTAAATCGGAGTCATGCCAAATATGATCAATAACAAGTTTGATTGAGGTTAGCATATCTCCTAAAACCTTAAGTCCATCTTGAACACATAAGTTTAAAATATGACATGCACATCTTTGATGAGTATAAGGAGTTTTTATATAATGTCCCGCATCCTCAACCAAATGGTTTACGGCGGCGGTATTTGCGGATGCATTATCAAAAGAATATGAAAAAATTCAATGTTGTAAATTATATTCTTGTAAAACCGTTTTAATCATGCTTGCAATGCCTAGTGCATTATGTCTTTCATTAAAATGCCGAAATCCAATAACATATTTATGCAAAAACATAGCGTTATCAATAAAATGTAAAGTAATGCCCATGTAAAAATGTTGTTGTGATTGTGTACTCCAAATATCACTACAAATTGAAACTTGATGTTCAAAACTAGCCAAATTCGAAAAAAAAAAAATTTCTTTCTTTTTTAAGTAAGATTTAGTAACTAATTTTGAAACGGTTTTCCTAGAAGTTGGTTAAAAGAAGGTTGAAGATATCTAGTGTTATATTCCCTAACTTCTTCATATTCGGCATAAGAAAACGGTAATGAATGTGAACAAATAACATCGGTCAATCCTAAACTTTCTTCAGTATGATTATATGTAAATAAAGGAGAATGAGAGGTAGAAGATGCAAACCCGTGGAACAATTGTGTTTGTCCCCGTGAAATCCCGAGCTTCTCCGGATGGACGTTTGCCATGTGAGTTTGCAATGTCCCGTAGCTGCCCTTCACCTTCCACTTGTACACCTTCGGGCAATAGTTGCATGCCACTTGACAATACTCGTTCACCGGCTCCCCCTTGGTGTAATGCTTCGTAAATATATCGGATGTAAGCATTTTCGGAGGGGAGACTTCTTCGTGGAACATCGGTAACATCGGGATTGTCGGGCATTTGTGTTTCGCTCTCTTGGGTGCTAGGAAAGTATTAAGAAGAGGGAATTTGATCACTTGGGTTTGCCATTACAAGAAATTGAGATAACGAGAATACGAGGAATCGAGAATTCGAGAATAAGAGATTAGGAGAGTAGAGAAGATGAGTTGTAGATTGTGTTATTTGTAGAGAAAGAGAGAATGGGTATTTATAGGAAATTAGGATAAGTTGTGGGTGGGATTATTAATTATTATTATTTTCTTTTTATATAAAAAATAAGGCCCCAACGGCTCAAAAAAGAGCCGTTGAGGCCTTTTGCATCCAACGGCTCTTTAAAGAGCCGTTAGCCTTTTTTTTTAAAAAAAAATGGTTGGAGGCCCAAACCGGCAGTTTGAACCGGCCAAACCGGCGGTTTGAACCGGCCAAACCGGCGGTTTGAACCGGCGGTTTGGGCCGGTTCAAACCGCCGGTTTAGGTTTCTGGAAAACACAAACCGAAACCTAAACCGACGAACCGGCCAAACCTAAACCGCCGGTTTGCCAAACCGGCGGTTTGGGCCGGTTTGAACCGGCACCATACCTATGTCTTGGTGATCATTCTTGAAACTATGCAACCTATTATCGAAATCAAGCCAAAAATACAAAACAGAGTGAAATAAGCCGATAAGCTATGCAATTACGCCCAAAAGAGTAAATGAATGGAGTAGAAGGAGAGTAAATGTAACACCCCAAATCCGTAGGACTCGAGGTGCTACTGGGCTAGGATCTCACAATGGATCCTAACCCTAGCCTGACAACAAATTCACTGAATCTTACAACAAGGCACCAATAGATTAAAACAAAACATAAAACTGATATTTATATACATATCGAAAGGATGATACAGAGTACTGTTGAGTACAAAGTCAAACAGACCGTACAATATAATAACCCCAAAAACCCACGATATCACCCAGTGTACGGAACCCTTACCAGATCACCCCTCTGGATCACTCTGCAGCTGTCCTAACCTGCAAAGGATCTACAACACGGTATAAAACCGTTAGCTAACAATGCACATATATAAGAAGATGCTAGAGCACAATCACATATCAATAAAGTTAACACTTCATCATGATATCACACATTTACCCTGTTTATTATCTTTATAACGTTAATCACCAAGAGTATATAAATCAGTATATGAAAATACGTGACACGAGGAATGAATATAATCCTCGCCTCTTCGTGCAATAGCTAGCTTGAGTGGTATCAACGCACTTTCCCGTATACCATATGGAGTGGTAGGTGCCCTTCCCGTATACCAAAACTAACTAGCTTACAAAGAACTTCCCAGACTCCACTACGGGATGAAAGGTAAGTTGTCACAGCCACTACAATGGGCGGTCAATATAACATAGGTCGGTGACCAACATAACGCATGCTATAAAGCATATAACAAACACCACTCATGCACACATCCATTATAAGGATGGCAGCTAAGTAAGTCCTATGGACTTACCTCAATCTCAGAAGTCGTATCGCTAATCAACTCTCACTCAGGTCCACTCCAAACTGGAGGACAACACGGCCTATACAAGGCATACATATATATATATATCAAACTCCTATCACACAAAGGGGTCACACCTAGACCCAAGGGATCCATAAGGATCATATCCAACTCGTAAACCTCAAGGCCGTAACCGGTATATCTATATCATACTCATCATAAACCGATACCTAGCATGGTACTAGTTCCCTCATACTAGGAAAGGAAAGGAGCTACCCAACTATGGGTAGTCCCGGGACAAGACGCACCTGCGTGATCAAGGGACGCAGAAGCGGAATGGATAACCCGCAGGCGCGGCAGGGAGCAGCCGCAGGCGCGGTGACAAAGAATGCTGGCGACGGCACGGCTTCCGCAGGGGCGGTGGTTTCCAGGTGCGGGGGCGGCGGTAGTGCAGAGCGAGACCCCGCGAGTTATCTTTCACTCTTTACGTGATTAATTCACGTCTCCTCTCTTCCAGATTCCCATCCATACATATACATACACAAGTTAACATCATCCTATGATCAATACAACTAATCCTAAGCTAAGGAAGGAAGAATCAAGCAAAGAGAAGAAGAATAAAGAATAGGAAGTTTACCACAACTGTGGTAAGCTAAGGAGTTGATCACCAACAATCTTACTGGCTTCCAAGCACAGTAGCACTCATCAAAAGCATCATCATCATCAAAACCACAACAAATCCCTTCCAAAACCAAGGAGAACCAAGAACAAGATCAAAGAAGATGAAGGAGCAGCAAGAAGGACGTGAGGAAAGTTGGAACATAGAATGAAATGGAACCCTTGCTCAGCAAGGTAAAACGAAGAAGTAAGGGTGAAAGGTAAAGCACGGTCAAAGGAGTCAACAAAACCGGTTGCAGCCGCAAGAAACCGCAGGGGCGGTTCCATGAGCCGCAGGGGCGGCATTTAGTCCCGTGGGTGCGGAAAGGCCAATCTCGGCCAAGCCAATCTCGGCTAAGGACCAAGGCTCGGTCAGAAAGAAAAGGGCTCTCACATCTCACCCTCCTAAAAACAAGTTTCGTCCTGAAACTTGCAAATTCCTGAAACCACTCGGACTCAAAAGCCGAGGTAAAACTCTCTATAACCTCAAACATAAGCATGGAGGAAATCATCAACTCCAGCAGTAGACTATACTATCCAGGGGCTAGAGAAAAACCATCTCTAGCCGAATCATAACATATCACAAGGCATAGAGGAATCACATCTCTACCCGTATCATATCCATAACAAAAAGGCATGGAGGAAGAACATCTCTAGCACTACTATTACCAACAAAATAGCATGGAGGAAAGAACTATCTCTAGCTAAACCCATCATATGACAATAGCATGGAGGAAAGAACCATCTCCAGCTATAAAGAAGAATCATACCAGCACAACAAGATCTAATAAGATCATAATCACATCAAAGCTAGCATGAAATAAACATATCATAGCATATAAGCATGTAAGCATATAAGACTCACCAAGCTAATACTATGATCTACTCGGTGATCCTACTGGTGCACCAATCTCGGCATAGAACACTGGATAGTTCCTCTGGATACTGTCCTCAGTCTCCCATGTAGCCTCCTCGGGTCCTCGTCTCGACCACTATATCCTCAACATAGGAATGTCCTTCGAACGCAGGCGTCTCATACCTCGCTCTATGACTGCAATAGGATGCTCAGCAAACGTGTGGTCCGGCTCAACCACGAAATCATCATAACTCACGATGTGTCTCGGATGTGGTATGTACTCCCTCAGCTGAGACACATGAAATACAAGGTGAACACCCTTTAATCTCGGAGGCAAGGCTAATCTATAAGTTGCGCTCCCAACCCGATCCATAATCTCGAACGGTCCGACATATCGGGGACTCAACTTCCCCTTAATGCCAAAACGCTTAACACCTCGTGTCGGGGACACTCTCAGCCACACATGGGCTCTAACCCTGAACTCTAGAGGTCTACGCCTCCTATCAACATAAGACTTTTGACGGCTCTGCGCAGTCAGCATACGCTCTCTGATCAATGCTACTCGAGCCAAATCATCGTGAATCTGATCAGGTGTTAAACCACTGACACTGCTCTGCTCATCCCAACATAACGGGGTACGACATCTCTGTCCATACAGTGCCTCATATGGGGCCATCCCAATAGATTCATGCCAGCTGTTGTTGTAGGAGAACTCAACAAGTGGGAGATGATCCGTCCACACTTGTCCCCAATCCAACACACAAGCTCGCAGCATATCCTCCAAGGTCTGAATGGTCCTCTCTGACTGACCATCTGTCTGAGGATGGAACGCAGTCGTGAAGTGCAAACTCGTCCCCAGGGCAGTCTGAATCTGCTGCCAGAATCTCGAGGTAAATCGCCCATCTCTGTCTGAGACGATCGTCCTCGGTAAACCATGGAGTCTCACTATCTGCCTAGTGTACTCCTCAACTAATCTGCTCACCGGCCACGTCGCCCTAATAGGAATGAAACGTGCCGTCTTCATCAATCTGTCTACTATGACTCAGATGGAATCAAAACTCCGGCTCAGCCTCAGTCTAGTCACAAAATCCATGGTGACATCCTCCCACTTCCTCTGTGGAACAGGAAGTGGATGGAGCTCACCTCCAGGTCTGAAATGCTCGATCTTGACCTGCTGGCAGGTTGCACACTATGTTACAAATCTGGCCACATCGGGCTTCCGCCCTCTCCACCAATATAAACGTCTCAAGTCCTTATACATCTTACTCGTACCTGGATGTACAAAGTAAGGTGTACAGTGAGCCTCCTGTAAAATCCTCTGTCTCAGCTCTGTATCAGCAGGTACACAAACGCGACCGCGGCGTCTCAAAACTCCATCTGCTCCTAGTAGGACCTGTGGTGCCTCATCCCGAGACATCCTATCTCGTATCCTCAGCAATGTCAGGCAGGTCTCCTGCTTCTGTTGGATCTCGCCCAACGGATCAAGAAGGACCTCTAAAGTACGCAGTTGGGCATCCTCATCAGGAAACTGGATGTCCAACTCTAACCAGATCAAATCTCTCTGCAACTGATATTGAATTTTCAATTGTGAGACCCCTATTCTTTCGGACCGAGATCGGACCATAGCCGAGATTGGCTTTGGGCCAAGACTGGCCTTTCCGCACCCGCGGGCATGACCGCCACCCCTGCGGGTTTCCGCCCCTGCGGCCCAGTGAACCGCCCCTGCGGTTTCCTGCGGCTGCAACCGTTTTTGTTGACTCTTTGACCCGTGCTTTATTCTTTACCTTAATTAATCTTTCCCTTCGCTGATCAAGGGTTTGTTCTTCACTTTCCTCTCCAGCTTCCATCTCGTTCCTAGCTTCACCTTGTTTCCTTTGATCTTGTTATTGGTTTGGAAGAGTTTGGTTTGAGATTTATGTGTGTGGTGGCTTTTGTGGTTGATGACTGTGAGTTTGCTGAGCTTAGAAGCCAGCCTTGGTGTGTATTGGTCTTCCCTGCAGCCTAGGACCACAGTGGTGGTGAGTGATCTTCTCTTTCTCTTCTTCCTTTCTTGTTTTTCCTCTTCCTTAGCTTAGGATTAGATGTATGTTAGGGTTATTGATGGTTGGTATGGATGTTGTTGCATGTGTGTGACTTTGGAATGGAATAGAAGAGTTTTGATCATGTGAAGAACTAAAGAGAAGCTGCAAGATTGCATTCTGCACTGTCGCCGCCTCCGCAACCGGAAACCGCCGCCCCTGCGGAGACCGTGCCATCGCGCCCGCGCCAGTGCCAGCGCCGTGCCTGCGTTAGCCTGCAACCTTGTCACCGCCCCTGCGGATTCTACCTGCCGCGCCTGCGGGAGATCTCTTCCGCCCCTGCGTCCTTAGTTCACGCAGGTGCGTCTTGTTCCGGGACTACCTACAGTTAGGTAGTTCCTTTCCTTTCTAGTATGAGGAACTTAGTACCATGCTAGGATTCGGATGTTGACGAGTATGATACAAAAATGCCGGTTAGGGCTTTGAGGTTTACGAGTTGGATATGATCCCTTATGGATCCCTTGGGTCTAGGTGTGACCCCTTTGTGTGATAGTAGATTGATATATCTATGTGTGCCTTGTATAGGCTGTGTTGTCCTCCAGTTTGGAGTTGACGTTTCTGAGAGTTGTTCGTAACGAGTTACTTCTGAGATCGAGGTAAGTCCATAGGACTTACTTAGCTAATCCTTATATTGGATGTATGCTTGAGTGGTGTGTGTGTTATATGCTTTATAGCATGTGTTATTATGGTCACCGACCTATGTTATATTGACCGCCCATTGTAGTGGTCGTGATAACCTTTCCCTTTTATCCCGCCGTGGAGTCTGGGAGGTTCTCTGTAGTCATGCCAGATTTGGTACACGGGTAGGANCGTCTTCAGTTGTCGAGACGCATAAGCAATCACCTTGCCTCTCTGCATCAAAACACATCCCAAGCCTAGCTTGAATGCATCACTGTATACCACAAAATCCTCAGTACCCTCTAGTTGTGCCAAAATAGGAGCAGAAGTCAAACACCTCTTAAACTCCTCAAAACTCTGCATGCACTGATCAGACCACACAAATCTGGTAGTCCTCCTCAACAAACTCGTCAGTGGATGGGCAATCACAAAAAATCCCTCCACAAATCATCTGTAATAACCGGCTAGGCCAAGGAAACTACGTATTTCCTTGACGTTCGTCGGTGTAGTCCATGTTGCTACTGCCTCAATCTTCCCCGGATCAACCTTGATTCCCTCAGCTGATACTATATGACCCAGGAATGTTACCTCTGGCATCCAGAACTCACACTTAGAGAACTCAACATAAAGTTTTCTATCCCGCAAAACCTGCAATACAGTCCTCAGATGTCCTGCATGCTCCTCTCCACTGCGAGAGTATACCAGAATATAATCATTAAAACCACCACAAATTGATCCAGAAAGTCGATGAAGATATTGTTCATCAACTCCATAAAGACGGTTGGGGCGTTCGTAAGCTCAAATGGCGTCACTACAAACTCGTAGTGGCCATATCTGGTCCGGAAAGCTGTCCTGTGGACATCCTGCTCCCTCACCCTCAGCTGGTGATACCCGGAACGCAGGTCAATCTTGGAGAACACAGTCGCTCCCTGTAGCTAATCTAACAAATCATCAATACGAGGCAGTGGATACTTGTTCTTGATGGTCACCTTGTTCAGCTCTTTGTAATCTATGCATAACCTCAGTGATCCGTCCTTCTTCCGTACGAAGAGGACAGGTGCTCCCCAAGGGGACACCCTAGGGCGAATGAAGCCCTTCTCAGCCAACTCCTCGAGTTGCTTCTTCAGCTCCAGCATCTCAACAGGCGCCATCCGGTATGGGGCCTTCGAGATGGGTCTCGTACCAGGCTCTAACTCGATACTGAAATCCACACTCATTTGAGGCGGAAAAATGGACGGCTCAGCAAAAACATCAATTCACATACAACTAGGATATCCTCTAATACTGGACTCTCCCCCTCCTTCATGGCATAACACCAGAAGGCCTCGCAACCCTTTGCAATCAATCTAGTTGCCCGTATAGTGCTGATAATTGTGTCTGTCTTTCCAAGGTCCCAACCTCGGAAAACCTCTATCTGGCCTAATTCGGTAGAGAGGGTAACAGTCCTCCTACCTACATCTAAAACTGCAGAGTGTCTATCCATCCAATCCATACCTAGAATGACTTCTTCATGCTCTAATGGCATGACAAAGAAGTCAACTAGTAACACACGGGTCCCTATAGAAATGAGACAACCGTGAATCTCACGGGTACCTCTAACTCTACCACCATCGGGTAACCCTATAATAAAGGGCATCCCCTCAACTGTATCTAAACCAAGACGCTCTACACATGACCTTGTGGGCCTCTGGTATCAGTGGTGCCCCCACCACGACCTCTACCTCTACTCGGCCCAAGAGCAGATCCCTGAGTCGTAGGGCGATCTGGGACCCTCTGTTGTCCCTGAGTCTGCTGCTGCTGAGGTGGCCTCTGCCCACCTCCCGCTACACTAGCAGGAGAAGAACCTTGTTGAGATGAAGCTCCGCCCTGGCGGCAGTAAACAACCTTGTGACCTTGCCTACCACAGGTGTAGCAAGTCACTAATGGCCTCGTGCACTCTTGCCTCATATGCCCTGGATCTCCACAGTTAAAGCACTGACGTCCCTTCTCTGCAACCGGTGCAGATGAGGGTTGACTCTGGCGTCTCTGACCACGCCAACCACTAGCAGAACCACCAGTACCACTGGTCTGTCCTGTACGCTGCTTCTTCTCAGACCCTCCGGTCTGAGAAGCTCTCCTCTGACTCGCCCGCTCTCGCTCATAGTCGGCGGCTCTATCCTGGTAGTCCATCAAGGACTCACAATGAAATCCCGCCATATAGGCCCGGGTAGTATCCCTCAGTCGTCGGGAAAAAGAGATAAATGTGCTGGTCTGCAGAAGGTGCAGCTGGTCGTAGTAATGCTAGCTCCTCCTGAAACCTCCCGATGGCCTCAGAGACTGGTACATCCTCAAACCCAGCCTCAACAAAATCTCGCACTCCCTCCTCAAAGAGGCAGGGAAAAAACGCTCTCTAATCATCGTTCTCATATGATCATAACTAGTAACCTGACCCCGTACTGATCTCCACCTGTGCCAAGTCCCGGAATAAAGTCTGAACCAGCTCGATCTGTCTGTCAGCTGGACATCGAATAGACTCCAGAGCTGAGTCTACATGCCCGATCCACAACTCAACCTCCAACCCCACCTTCCCAGTGAAAGGGGATACACCCATCTGATGGAATGCCTGCAACCAGGTATCTGGTCTAGGCCCTCTATGCTCCTCTGGTTCTTTGGCAATCTCAGCAGCAGGTATCTGTACAGCGGGTACCTAAGTAACGGTGTGGGACCTCTCAGATGGTCTCTCCTGTGCCTGTAAATCTAGGGCACGTCTACCGGCTCTGGCAGCTTCCTCTACACGTTTGATATATGCTCCAAACTCTGATCCCCCATGGAGACACGATCAGACTCGCCAGACTAGGCTCTTTGTGCCCCCTGTCTCTCAGCTGCCACGTTCCCAGTCTCAGGAACAACGCTCTCAACAACCTCCTCATGTATCTCTCCCGCATGTGAACCGTCAGTAGGAGTCTTACCCTATCCTCTACCTAGAGGGGGTCTACCTCTACCTCGCTTAGCTTCATGTAAGGCTCTAGTCTGAACCATTTGCAAAAGACGTAAACCTATCTTAAAAGGCTATATATATGCCATATGTATAGATATATAACAGATCAATCACAACAGAATATCTATATATATCTATACTGTCGAGATCTTCAGAGTGGCGATGGTTCACGTACACGATACCAAAACATTTGTACTCATTTCAAATCCAAAACCTTTTGAAAAAATCAAAACCCCTTTCGGGTTCTGTTTATTTATCTATTCGGACTTTATTGCAGATTAATAGTGCCATTGTTGTCAACCTGGGCTCTGATACAAACTTTGTAACACCCCTAATCCGTAGGACTCGAGGTGCTCTGGGCTAGGATCTCACAATGGATCCTGACCCTAGCCTGACAACAAATTCACTGAATCTTACAACAAGGCACCAATAGATTAAAACAAAACATAAAACTGATATATATATACATATCGAAAGGATGATACAGAGTACTGCTGAGTACAAAGTCAAACAGAAATCCGTACAATATAATAACCCCAAAAACCCACGATATCGCCCAGTGTACGGAACCCTCAGCAGATCACCCCTCTCGATCACTCTGCAGCTCTCCTAACCTGCAAAAGATCTACAACACGGTATAAAACCGTTAGCTAACCATACACATATATAAGAAGATGCTAGAGCACAATCACATATCAATAAAATTAACACTTCATCATGATATCACACATTTACCCGGTTTATTATCTTTATAACGTTAATCACTCAAGAGTATATAAATCAGTATATGAAAATACGTGACACGAGAAATGAATATAATCCTCGCCTCTGCATGCAATAGCTAGATGGAGTGGTATCAGCGCACTTTCCCGTATACTATATGGAGTGGTAGGTTCCCTTCCCGTATACCAGAACTAACTAGCTTACAGAGAACTTCCCAGACTCCACTAGGGGATGAAAGGTAAGTTGTCACAGCCACTACAATGGGCGGTCAATATAATATAGGTCGGTAACCAGCATAACGCATGCTATAAAGCATATAACAAACACCACTCATGTACACATCTAATATAAGGATGGCAGCTAAGTAAGTCCTATGGACTTACCTCAATCTAAGAGGTCGTATCGCTAATCAGCTCTCACTCAGGTCCACTCCAAACTGGAGGACAACACGGCCTATACAACACATACATATATATATATATATATATCAAACTCCTATCACACAAAGGAATCACACCTAGACCCAAGGGATCCATAAGGATCATATCCAACTCGTAAACCTCAAGGCTGTAACCGGCATATCTATATCATACTCATCATAAACCGATACCTAGCATGGTACTAGTTCCCTCATACTAGGAAAGGAAAGGAGCTACCCAACTATGGGTAGTCCCGGGACAAGACGCACCTGCGTGATCAAGGGACGCAGGAGCAGAATGGATAACCGGCAGGCGCGGCAGGGAGCAGCCGCATGCGCGGTGACAAGGAATGCAGGCGACGCAGGCAAGGCGCTGACGTTGGCGCGGGCGCTGCGGCAAGGCTTCCGTAGGGGCGGTGGTTTCCAGGCGAGGGGGCGGCGGTAGTGCAGAGCGAGACCCCGCGAGTTATCTTTAACTCTTCACGTGATTAATTCACGTCTCCTCTCTTCCAAATTCCCATCCATACATATACATACACAAGTTAACATCATCCTATGATCAATACAATTAATCCTAAGCTAAGGAAGGAAGAATCAAGCAAAGAGAAGAGGAACAAAGAATAGGAAGCTTACCACAACTGTGGTTAGCTAAGAGTTGATCACCAACAATCTTACTGGCTTCAAGCACAACAACACTCATCAAAAGCATCATCATCATCAAAACCACAACAAATCCCTTCCAAAACCAAGGAGAATCAAGAACAAGATCAAAGAAGATGAAGGAGCAGCAAGAAGGACGTGAGGAAAGCTGGAACATAGAATGAAATGGAACCCTTGCTCAGCAAGGTAAAACGAAGAAGTAAGGGTGAAAGGTAAATCACGGTCAAAGGAGTCAACAAAACCGGCTGCAGCCGCAAGAAACCGCAGGGGCGGTTCTATGAGCCGCAGGGGCGGAAACCCGCAGGGGCGGCATTCAGGCCCGCGGGTGCGGAAAGGCCAATCTCGGCCAAGCCAATCTCGGCTAAGGACCAAGGCTCGGTCCGAAGGAAAAGGGCTCTCACAGTGAAAAGATGCTAAAATAAGTGCTATCAATACCCGATGGATACCCAACCACCTGATCCAACGAAAAAAGGGTGAAACCCCGTTAAAAGACGGTTGAAGCGGGTGTTGGGTGAAGCATGTGATGGATATGGTAAGATCCGGGTGAACGTTTCATCCACTCATCACATGTCCATCCGACTCGTCTCACCCGCTTAAATATATATTATAATTTTCTTACCTTTATTTATTTATTATATTCTTTACTGAACCAACTCTAATACTTTTTTATTTAACCACCTCTTATTACCAAATGTTAACGACTAATCACCTATACTACATTTTTGTGTGGCATGTGGACCCAAAAATAATTTATTTTTAAAATTTTGAAAAAGATAGAAGTTACTTGTAAAATTAAATTTTGAAAAAATTATTTTATCCTTAAACCTACCATATTCAGATTTTTAAGTTATATCTAATTTTATGCAAAATAAAAACTCTAAATCAAATCTTAACAACTTCATTTGTTATGAAAATAATCTAATTAGTAGAAGTTCGATTTATGGGTACAATGTCGACATAAACAAATTTGAAAAAGAAAGAAATTATTTGTAATCATAACCACTAAAATTGAGGCTGAACTTTCATTGAGGACAAGAGCAAGTTCATCCATTGAGTTAAAATTTCAAATGTCATTAGTTTAAATGTCATTGAGTCAAAATTATTCGTTGTCACTAAACATATATGGAAGGTTGTTTCAATTTGAAGGTTGTTTAAAAAAAAATCACCTTCTATTTTTTATAAACAAACAAAAATAAATATAATATAAAAAATTAAAACAACACAAATAATTTTAAAAATAATGATAAAAGTACTCATCTTAAATTGATAAAGTAGGGATATTTCATAGCTGTTTTTTCAAAAAATATTGTTTTAATGAAAATAATTTGAAATGGGACACACATATGAATATAATATTTTCGTTAATCGGTTTAGAAATGTCATAAAAATTGTCAAGATTCTAGCCTTTAAAATTTTCAAGGTCACAAAATGTCAAATGAAAACCGGGTAAAACAAAACGGAAGAGATTTTTTTTTTTAACATTGAATGTCGCCACATCACTTTATCTATGTGACGACCTGTTAAAAGCGAACGGGTAAACATGCTCTAACTAAAAAAATTGAGAATTGACACCAAAGACTTCCATTGACTCTAGAGACCTACATTGAGTATATCCAATCTCCAAATAAATTTGAAAATCAAAAAAAATTACTCATAAAAGGTTGGATTTTTGTAACCGACAAGATTGAGTAGGCTAAACGAGTTGAGTAGTCTCACAAAACTTCTTACTACATCTCCTTCATCCCTTACAAATTTGGGCCGACGACAAGAGGAAGCCTGGTCAACACTACTCACACAAACAAACATAGGGTTGTGCATCCGGTCAAGACTAGACCAGACCAGAATTTCCGGTCTCGGTCCCGATCGGTGGATCGGAACTTTTAAAAATCTGGACCGGAGACCGGACCGGGTCCGGACCGGATTCGAACTGGAATAAAATAAATATATTTTACATTAGAATATAAAGCGGGGTTACAATATATATATAGCTTCTCTCGCAAGTTTCTCCAACAAAATTATTAATAATCAAATCTTTACATTATGTTAATTATTATTTAAAATCTAATTTTTGTAAAAAAAAAGAGATTTATTTGCTTCATTAGTGATTTTGTAAATAAACTAGTTCAATACCCACAAATTGTGCGGTATCTATTAAAATTTTTTTTATCATTATAAAAATAATATTACATAAGCTAATTATTGAAATAAGCTGATTTATCATTAAGTTTTCCTATATATATAAAGGAATAGTAACATGATCGAATAAGCTAACACGTTTAAGAAATAGTTAACACGATTTAGAGATATAATATTTATACACACTTGTGCATATGGTAACAAATCGTCGTCGGCCCTATGTTTGTTAATAAATTCTGGTATGGTCTAGTCTGGACCGGATGCACAACCCTATGTTTGTTTGTGTGAGTAGTGTTGACGAGACTTCCTCTCGTCGTCGGCCCAAATTTGTAAGGGATGAAGGAGATGTAGTAAGAAGTTTTGTGAGACTACTCAACTCTTTTAGCCTACTCAATCTTGTCGGTTATAAAAATCCAACCTTTTATGAGTAATTTTTTTTGATTTTCAAATTAATTTGGAGATTGGATATACTCAATGTAAGTCTCTAGCGTCAATGGAAGTCTTTGGTGTCAATTCTCAATTTTGTTAGTTAGAGCATGTTTACCCGTTCGCTTTTATCAGGTCGTCACATAGATAAAAGTGATGTGGCGACATTCAATGTTAAAAAAAAATGGTCTCTTCCGTTTTGTTTTAACCGGTTTTCATTTAACATTTTGTGACCTTGAAAATTTTAAAGGCTAGAATCTTGACAATTTTTGTGACATTTCTAAACCGGTTAACGAAAATATTATATTCATATGTCTCGTCCCATTTCAAATTATTTTCATTAAAACAATATTTTTTTTTTAAAATAGCTATGAATTATCCCTACTTTATCAATTTAAGATGAGTACTTTTATCATTATTTTTAAAATATTTTGTGATGAATATTTTAGTAAATAATTTTAAAAAATTGTGTGTACATACACCTCATTTTAGGTTTTAATTTTTTATATTATATTTATTTTTGTTTGTTTATAAAAAATAGAAGGTGATTTTTTTTAAAACAACCTCTAAATTGAAACAACCTTCCATATATGTTTAGTGACAACGAATAATTTTGACTCAGTGACATTTAAATTAATGATATTTGATATTTTAACTCAATGGGTGAACTTGCTCTTATCCTCAATAAAGTTCAGCCTCAATTTTAGTGGTTATGATTACAAATAATTTCTTTCTTTTTCAAATTTGTTTATATCGACATTGTACCCCATAAATCCAACTTCTACTAATTAGATTATTTTCATAACAAATGAAGTTGTTAAGATTTGATTTAGAGTTTTTATTCTGCATATAATTAGATATAACTTAAAAAATCTGAATATGGTGGGTTTAAGGATAAAATGTGTTTTTCATAATTTAATTTTTTTTAAGTAACTTCTATCTTTTTCAAAATTTTTAAAAATAAATTATTTTTGGGTCCACATGCCACACAAAAATGTACTACAAGTGATTAGTCGTTAACATTTGGTAATAAGAGGTGGTTAAATAAAAAAGTATTAGATGTAACACCCCAAATTTATAGGACTCGGAGTGCTACTGGACTAGGATCTCACAATGGATCCTGACCCTAGCCTGACAACAATTTCACTGATCTTACAACAAGGCACATATAGATTAAAACAAAACATGAAACTGATATATATATATATCAAAAGGTAATACAAAGTACCGCTGAGTACAAACAAAACCACACTGTACACCAAAAGAACCCATACCCCCGATAACGCCCAGTGTACGGAGCCCTCAATGGATCACCAACTCTGGATCACTCTGCAGCTCTCATATCCTGCAAAGGATCTACAACACGGTATAAAATCGTTAGCTAACCATACACATATATAAGAAGATGCTAGAGCACAAACACACATTAGAAATCTTAACACATCATCATGCTTTCACAAATTTACCCGGTTAATTAACTTTACAAAGTCCAACAATCAACTCATATATATATATATATATATCCATATAAACATATGTGACACGAGGAATATATAATCCTCGCCTCTGGGTCCAATAGCTAGCTTGAATGGTGTCTGGAACACCTCCCCGTGTACCCTAAGGGAATGGAGAGTGCCCAAACCGTTTACCAGGTATGGCCTGCCTACAGAGAACCTCCCAGACTCCCGGCAGGATGAAAGGGCAAGTTATCACGGCCCTACAATGGGCAAGCAATATACCATAGATCGGTAATAAACCATAACGCATACTATCAAACATATACCACACACCACTCATGCACACATCCAATATTGGAATGACAACTAACTAAGTCCCACGGACTTACCTCAACCTCAGAAGTAGTATCACTACGATCAGCTCTCACTTAGGTCCACTCCAAACTGGAGGACAACACGGCCTATACAAGGCATACATATATATATCAAACTCCTATCACACAAAGGGTCACACCTAGACCCAAGGGATCCATAGGGATCATGTCCAACTCGTAAACCTCAAAGCCCTAACTGGCATATCTATATCATACTCATCATCATCCGATACCTAGTATGGTACTAGTTCCCTCATACTAAGAAAGGAAAGGAGCTACCCAACTATAGGTAGTCCCGGGACAAGACGCACCTGCGTGATCAAGGGACGTAGGGACGGAATAGACAACCCGCAGGCGCGGCAGGGAGCAGCCGCAGGAGCGGTGACAAGGGACGCAGGCAACGCAGGCAAGGCGCTGCGGCAAGACTTCCGCAGAGGCGGCGGTTTCTAGGCGTGGGGGGGGGGCAACAGTGCAGAACGTAGCCCCGCGAGTCTTCTTTCACTCTTCACGTGATCAATTCACGTCTTCTCTCATCCAAAGTCATACACATGCATATACATACATATACTAACATTAAACTACACTCAATCATCTAATCCTAAGCTAAGGAAGATGGAATCAAAGAAAGGAAGAAGAGAAAGAGAAGATCACTCACCACACTTGTGGTCCTAGGCTGCAGGGAAGATCAACACTCACAGCAGCTTGCTTCCAAGCTCAGCAAACATGCACACCATCATCAACATCAACCACAACACACCAAAACACTTCCAAAGTCAAGAGAGATCAAGAAGGATGAAGAAGAAGCAAGGAGGACGTGAAAGGTTGGATCGGAAAGTGAAGAAGGAAACCCTTGCTCAGCAAGGAAAAGAAAGAAGTAAGGCAAAGGGTAAAGCATGGGTCAAAGGAGTCAACAAAACCGGCTGTAGCCGCCGGAAACCGCAGGGGCGGTTACTTGAGCCGTAGAGGCGGAAACCCGCAGGGGCGGCAGACATGCCCGCGGGTACGTCAAGGCCAATCTCGGCCAAAGCCAATCTCGGCTAAGGACAAAACTCGGTCCGAAAGACTAGGGCTCTTACATCTCAACCCCCCTAAAAACAAGTTTCGTCCCGAAACTTGTAAAATCCTCAAACCACTCAGACTCACAAGCCGAGGTACAACTCCCTCTAGAACCTCAAACATAAGCATGGAGGAAACCATCGACTCCAGCACGAACACCATCCAGGGCATAGAGGAAAACCATCTCTAGCCAACCAGCATCACACTAGCAGGGAGGAACGAACCATCTCCAGCTATAACCAATCGCACTAGCACAACAAGATCTAATAAAATCACACATCATATCAAGCTAGTACGAAAATAACACAGCATGGCATATAAGCACATAAGCAAACACTCACCAAGATAGTACTAAGATCTACTCGTAGATCCTACAGGTATATCTATCTCGGCATAGAACTCTGGATAGTTCCTTTGGATACTATCCTCAGTCTCCCATGTAGCCTCATCAGGTCCTCGTCTCGACCACTGTATCCTCAACATAGGTATGTCCTTCGAACGCAGGCGTCTCATACCTCGTTCTAGGACTGCAATCGGATGCTCAACAAAAGTGTGGTCCGGCTCAACCACAAAATCATCATAACTCACGATGTGTCTCGGATCTGGTATATACTCCCTCAGCTGAGACACGTGGAACACAGGGTGAACACCCTCTAATCTCGGCGGCAAAGCCAACCTGTAGGTTGCGCTCCCAACCCGATCCAAAATCTCTAACGGTCCGACATATCGGGGGCTTAACTTCCCCTTAATGCCAAAACGTCTAACACCTCGTGTCGGAGACACTCTCGGCCACACATGGGCTCCAACTCTGAACTCTAGAGGTCTACGCCTCCTATCAGCATACGACTTCTGACGGCTCTGGGCAGTCAGCATCGGCTCTCGAATTAGTGCTACTCGAGCCACATCATCCTGAATCTGATCAGGTGCTAAACCACTAACACTGCTCTGCTCATCCCAGCATAACGGTGTACGACATCTCTGCCTATACAGTGCCTCATATGGGGCGATCCCAATCGATGCATGCCAGCTGTTGTTGTATGAGAACTCAACTAGTGGGAGATGATTCGTCTACACTTGTCCCCAATCCAACACACAAGCTCGCAGCATATCCTCCAGGGTTTGAATGGTTCTCTCTGACTGACCATCTGTCTGAGGATGGAACGCAGTCGTAAAGTGTAAACTCGTCCCTAGGGCAGTCTGAATCTGCTGCCAGAACCTCGAGGTGAATCGTCCATCTCTGTCTGAGACGATCGTCCTCGGTACACCATGGAGTCTCACTATTTGCCTAGTGTACTCCTCAGCTAATCGGCTCACCGGCCACGTCTCCCTAATAGGAATGAAACGTGCCGTCTTCATCAATCTGTCCACTATGACCCAGATTGCATCAAAACTCCGGCTCAGCCTCAGTCCAGTCACAAAGTCCATGGTGACGTCCTCCCACTTCCTTTGTGGAACAGGAAGTGGATGGAGCTCACCTCCAGGTCTACAATGCTCTATCCTGACCTGCTGGCAAGTCGCACACTTTGCCACAAATCTGGCCACATCGGGCTTTAGCCCTCCCCACAAATATAGACGTCTCAGATCCTGATACATCTTACTCGTACCTGGATGTAAATAGTAAGATGTACAATGAGCCTCCTGTAAAATCCTCTATCTCAACTCTGTATCAGCAGGTACACAGACACGACCGCGGCGCCTCAAAACTCCATCTGCTCCTAGCAGGAACTGTGGTGCCTCATCTCGAGACATCCTATCTCGTATCCTCATCGGTGTCGGGCAGGTCTCCTGCTTCTGTTGGATCTCACCCAACAGATCAGGAAGAACCTCTAAAGTACGCAGCTGGGCGTCCTCATCAGAAAACAGGATATCCAACTCTAACCAGATCAAATCTCTCTACAACTGGTGTTAAACTGTCAACCTCGCAATCGCCTACTCTCGAGGCGTCTTCCTGCTCAGGGCGTCGGCGACAACGTTCGCCTTCCCTGGATGATACAGAATCTCCAAATCAAAATCCTTGATCAGCTCGAGCCACCTACGCTGGCGGTTATTCAATTCCCGCTGCGTGAAAATATACTTCAGACTCTTATGGTCTGTGAAGATCTGACACGTAGCACCATAGAGGTAATGTCTCCAGATCTTCAGTGCATGAACTACCGCTGCCAACTCCAGATCATGAGTCGGGTAGTTCTCCTCATACGTCTTCAGCTGTCTAGACGCATATGCAATCACTCTGTCCCGCTGCATCAACACACATCCCAAGCCCAGCTTGGATGCATCACTGTATACTACAAAATCCTATGTACCCTCTGGCTGTGCCAAAACAGGAGCAGAAGTCAGACGTCTTTCAACTCCTCAAAACTCTGCATACACTGATCAGACCACACAAATCTGGTAGTCTTCCTCAGCAAACTCGTCAGTGGACGGGCAATCAAAGAAAATCCCTCCACAAAGCGTCTGTAATAACCGGCTAAACCAAGGAAGCTACGTACTTCCTTGACGTTCGTCGGTGTAGTCCAAGCTGCTACAACCTCTATCTTCGCCGGATCCACCTTGATTCCTTCAGCTGATACAACATGACCCAGGAATGCTACCTCTGGCAATCCAGAACTCACACTTAGAGAACTTAGCATAAAGTTCTCTATCCCGTAAAACCTGCAATACAGTCCTCAGATGTTCTGCATGCTCCTCTCCACTACGAGAGTACACCAGAATGTCATCAATGAAAACCACAACAAACTGATCAAGGAAGTCGATGAAGATGTTGTTCATCAACTCCATAAAAGTGATGGGGCATTCGTAAGCCCAAATGGCATCACTACAAACTCGTAGTGGCCATATCTGGTCCGGAATGCTGTCTTGTGCACATCCTTCTCTCTCACCCTCAGCTGGTGATATCCTGAGCGCAGGTCAATCCTGGAGAACACTGTCGCTCCCTGTAGCTGATCTAACAAGTCATCAATACGCGACAATGATCCGTCCTTCTTCCGTATGAAGAGGACAGGTGCTCCCCATGGAGATACACTATGGCGAATGAAGCCCTTCTCTGCCAACTCCTCGAGTTACTTCTTCAGCTCTGACATCTCGACAGGCGCCATCCGGTATGGGGCCTTCAAGATTGGTCTCGTACCAGGTTTTAACTCAATCCCAAAATCCACACTCCTCTGAGGCGGCAAACTGGAAGGCTCAACAAAAACATCTGTGAACTCAAAAACCACAGGGATATCCTCTAATGCTAGACTCTCCCCTTCCTTCATGGCATAACAACAGAAGGCATCACAACCCTGTGCAATGAATCTCGCTGCCCGTATAACACTAATAACCATGCCTGTCTTCCCAAGGTCCCAACCCCGGAAAACCTCTATCTGGCCTAACTCGGTAGAGAGGGTTACAATCCTCCTACCTACATCTAAAACTGTAGAGTGTCTATCCATCCAGTCCATACCTAGAATGACTTCTTCATGCTCGGGCATGACAAAGAAGTCAACTAGTAACACACGGGTCCCTACCGAAATGGGACAAAACGCAGATCTCATGGGTACCTCTGACCCTACTATCATCATGTAACTCTATACTAAAGGGTATCCTCTTCTCATAATTAAACTAAAATACTCAACATATACATCGGATACAAATGAAGACATAGCTCACATATCAAATAAAACTCTAACAGGTAAACCATGGATCAGAATGGTACGTATAGCAGTCGGTGCAGCTAGCTCCTCTACACTCCTCAACTCAAAAACTCGGCCATGTGGGCCTCTGGTATCAATGGTGCTCCCACCACGACCTTTGCCTCTACTCGGCTCAAGAACAGATCCCTGAGAAGTAGGACGATCTAAGACTCTCTGTTGTCCCTATATCTGCTGCTGCTGAGGTGGTCTCTGCCCACCTCCCGCTACACTGACAGGTGAAGAACCTTGCTGAGATGAAGATCCACCATATCTAGAGAAAATATGTATGTGACCTAGTCTGCCACAGATGTAACAAAGTCACTGTCTGCCTCGTGCACCTTCGTTGCGTATGTCAATAACCACCACAATTATAACACTAGGGTCCCATATTTGTAATTGGTGCGGGCGAGGGGTGACTCTGGCGGCTCGTGCCTTACCCAGAACCAACAACTCCACCAGTATCCTATTGAGATAAAACTCCACCCCATCTATAGAAAATCTCCATGTGACCTCGCCTGCCACAAGTAAAGCAAATTACTAACGGCTTCGTGCACGCTGGTCGTATATGTCCAAGATCATCACAATTAAAGCACCGTCAACCCGTAGCTGCAACCAGTGCCGCTGCGGGGTAACTTGGACGTCTCCGATTTAGTTCAGAACCAACAACTCCATAAGCACCACTAGTCTGTCTAGTTCGTTGTCTCTTTCCAGGCCTTTTATGCTCCTCTGAAACTCGAGGAATCTCAACAACATGTGCCGGTACAACTGGCACCTGAGTAACTCCATGGGATCTCCTAGATGATCCCTCCTGTACTGGCAGATCCGGGGTAGGTCTACCTGCTCTGGCCGCTTCCTCCACTTGCGTGATATACGCGCGGAAATCTGGTCCCCTCATAGAGACACGATCCGAGTCATCTAACTAGACTCGCCGTGATGTACGTCTCCCAGCTATACCGTTCCCACTCTCAGAAACAACATTCTCAGCAGCAACCTCACAAACCTCCTCCGCTGCAGGTGGATCAACAACGGGAATCTGACTCTGTCCTACATCTACTGGAGGAAGAGGGGATCTATCCCTACCTCGTCCATCTACAGATACAGCTCTAGTCTGAGCCATCTGCAGAGCATAAACCTAACTTAGAAGGCTATATATATGCCGTATGTATAGATATATATCAATTCAATCACAACAGAAAATCTATATATATCTATACTGTCGAGGTCTTCAGAGGGGTGATGGCTCACGTACATGATATCCCAAAACATTTGTACTCATTTCAAAACCAAAACCTTTTGAAAAGTCAGACCCCTTTTGGGTTCTGTTTATTTATCTATTCGACCTTTATCGCAAATTACTAGTGCCATTGTTGTCAACCTGGGCTCTGATACCAACTTTGTAACACCCCAAATCCGTAAGACTCGGAGTGCTACTAGGCTAGGATCTCACAATGGATCCTGAGCGTAGCCTGTCAACAATTTCACTGATCTTACAACAACGGACAAATAGATTAAAACAAAACATGAAACTAATACATATATATATATATATATATATAAAGGTAATTCAAAGTACCGCTGAGTACAAACAAAACCACACTGTACAACAAAAGAACCCATATCCCTGATAACGCCCAGTGTACGGAGCCTCAGCGGATCACCCACTCTAGATCACTCTGCAGCTCTCCTATAGGATCTACAACACAGTATAAAACCATTAGCTAACCATACACATATATAAGAAGATGTTAGAGCATAAACAAACATCAGAAATCTTAACACATCATCATGCTTTCACACATTTACCCGGTTCATTATCTTTACAAAGTCCAGCAATCAACTCATATATATATATATATATATATATATATATATATATATATATATATATATATATATATATATATAAACATATGTGACACGAGGAATATATAATCCTCGCCTCTAGGTCCAATAGCAAGCTGGAATGGTGCCTGGAATACCTCCCCGTGTACCCTAAGGGAATGGAGAGTGCCCGAACCGTTTACCAGGTCTGGCCTGCTTACAAAGAACCTCCCAGACTCCCGGCGGGATGAAAGGGCAAGTTATCACGGCCCTACAATGGGCAAGCAATATACCATAGATCGGTAATAAACCATAACGCATACTATCAAACATATACCACACACCACTCATGCACACATCCAATATAGGAACGGCAACTAAGTAAGTCCCACGGACTTACCTCAACCTCAGAAGTAGTATCACTACGATCAGCTCTCACTCAGGTCCACTCCAAACTAGAAGACAACACGGCCTATACAAGGCATACATTATATATCAAACTCCTATCACACAAAGGGTCACACCTAGACCCAAAGGATCCATATGGATCATGTCCAACTCGTAAACCTCAAAGCCCTAACTGGCATATCTATATCATACTCATCATCATCCAATACCTAGCATGGTACTAGTTCCCTCATACTAAGAAAGGAAAGGAGCTACCCAACTATAGGTAGTCCCGGGACAAGACGCACCTGCGTGATCAAGGGACGCAGGGACGGAATAGACAACCCGCAGGCGCGGCAGGGAGCAGCCGCAGGCGCGGTGACAAGGGACGCAGGCAAGGCGCAGGCGCTGGCGCGGGCGCTGCGGCACGGCTTCTGCGGGCCGGCGGTTTCCAGGCGCGGGGGCGGCAACAATGCAGAACGTAGCCCCGCGAGTCTTCTTTCACTCTTCACGTGATCAATTCACGTCTTCTCTCATCCAAATTCATACACATGCATATACATACATATACTAACATCAAACTACACTCAATCATCTAATCCTCAGTTAAGGAAGATGGAATCAAAGAAAGGAAGAAGAGAAAGAGAAGATCACTCACCACACCTGTGGTCCTAGGCTGCAGGGAAGATCAACACTCACAACAGCTGGCTTCCAAGCTCAGCAAACATGCACGCCATCATCAACATCAACCACAACACACCAAAACACTTCCAAACTCAAGAGAGATCAAGAAGGATGAAGAAGAATCAAGGAGGACGTGAAAGGCTAGATTGGAAAGTGAAGAAAGAAACCCTTTCTCATCAAGGAAAAGGAAGAAGTAAGGCAAAGGGTAAAGCACGGGACAAAGGAGTCAACAAAACCGGCTGCAACCGCCGGAAACCGCAGGGGCGGAAACCCGCATGGGCGGCAGACATGCCCGCGGGTGCGGCAAGGCCAATCTCGGCCAAAGCGAATCTCGGCTAAGGACAAAACTCGGTCCGAAAGACTAGGGCTCTTACATTAGAGTTGGTTAAGTAAAGAATATAATAAATAAATAAAGGTTAGAAAATTATAATATATATTTAAGCGGGTGAGACGAGTCGGATGGACATGTGATGAGTGAATGAAACATTCACCCGGATCTTACCCGATCCATCATATGCTTCACCCAACACCCGCTTCAACCGTCTTTTAACGGGGTTTCACCCTTTTTTCGTTGGATCAGGTGGTTGGGTATCCATCGGGTATTGATAGCACTTATTTTAGCATCTTTTCACTCTCATTCTACTCCATTCATTTACTATTTTGGGCGTAATTGCATAGCTTATCGGATTATTTCACTTTGTTTTGTATTTTTGGCTTGATTTCGATAATAGGTTGCATAGTTTCAAGAATGATCACCAATACATAGGTATGGGGCCGGTTCAAACCGAACCGCCGGTTTTCAAACCGGCGGTTTAGGTTTGGCCGGTTCGTCGGTTTAGGTTTCGGTTTGTGTTTTCCGAAAACCTAAACCGGCGGTTTGAACCGGCCCAAACTGACGGTTCAAACCGCCGGTTTGGGCCTCTATCCAATTTTTTTTTTTAAAAGGTCAACGGCTCTTTAAAGAGCCATTGGATGCAAAAGGCCTTTTTCAGCCGTTGGGGCCTTATTTTTTATAAAATAAAATAAAATAATAATAATTAATAACCCCACCCACAACTTATCCTAATTTCCTATAAATACCCATTCTCTCTTCCTCTACAAATCACACAATCTACAACTCATCTTCTCTACTCTCCTAATCTCTTATTCTCGAATTCTCGATTCCTCGTATTCTCGTTATTTCAATTTCTCGTAATGGAAAACCCAAGTGATCAAATTCCCTCTTCTCAATACTTTCCTAGCACCCAAGAGAGCGAAACACAAATGCCCGACAATCCCGATGTTACCGAAGTTCCACGAAGAAGTCTCCCCTCCGAAAATGCTTACATCCGATATATTTACGAAGCATTACACCAAGGGGGAGCCGGTGAACGAGTATTGTCAAGTGGCATGCAACTATTGCCCGAAGGTGTACAAGTGGAAGGTGAAGGGCGGCTACGGGACATTGCAAACTCACATGGCAAACGTCCATCCGGAGAAGCTCGGGATTTCACGGGGACAAACACAATTGTCCCACGGGTTTGCATCTTCTACCTCTCATTCTCCTTTATTTACATATAATCATAGTGAAGAAAGTTTAGGATTGACCGATGTTATTTGTTCACATTCATTACCGTTTTCTTATGCCGAATATGAAGAAGTTAGGGAATATAACACTAGATATCTTCAACCTTCTTTTAAACCAACTTCTAAGAAAACCATTTCAAAATTAGTTACTAAATCTTACTTAAAAAAAAGAAAGAAATTTTTTTATCGAATTTGGCTAGTTTTGAACATCAAGTTTCAATTTGTAGTGATATTTGGAGTACACAATCACAACAATATTTTTACATGGGCATTACTTTACATTTTATTGATAACGCCATGTTTTTGCATAAATATGTTATTGGATTTCGGCATTTTAATCAAAGACATAACGCACTAGGCATTGCAAGCATGATTAAAACGGTTTTACAAGAATATAATTTACAACATCGAATTTTTTCATAATGCATCCGCAAATACCGCCGCCGTAAACCATTTGGTTGCGGATGCGGGACAATATATAAAAACTCCTTATACTCATCAAAGATGTGCATGTCATATATTAAACTTATGTGTTCAAGATGGACTTAAGGTTTTAGGAGATATGCTAACCCCAATCAAACTTGGTATTGATCATATTTGGCATGACTCCGATTTAAGAAGAAAATGGAGAAATTTATGTTTAAACAAAAATGTTCATCCTATTGCTTTTTCAAAAGATGTTGGAACTCGTTGGAACTCGACTTACAAACTACTTTGTTATAAGAGCCTTAGTCTTCCGGACGGAGATTTGAATTTAGCCGAGTTTGGATTTAGCTGATTTGGCCTAGCCGCCCCCGCGGGCATGTGTGCCGCCCCAGCGGGTTTCCGCTCCCGCGGCCCAGTGAACCGCCCCTGCGGTTTCCGGCGGCTGCAGCCGGCTTTGTTGACCCTTGAATTGTGCTTTACTCTTTTCCCTTCTTATTCTTTCCTTTGCTCGTGATCAAGGGTTCCTATCCCATTTCTTCAACTTCCTACGTCCTCCTTGCGTCTCCTTCCTCCATCTTGATCTTGTTCTTGGTTTGCCTTGGAATTTGGAAGTGTTTTGATGTAATTTTGTGTGTGGATGATGATGGTAGACGTTATTGCTGAGCTTGAGAGCTAGCTGAGAAGGTTGTTGATCCACTTTGCAGCTTAGGACCATAAGTGTGGTAGGTATTCTCCTTCTTCTCTTCCTTCTTCCTTTGATCCCTCTTCCTTAGCTTAGGATTAGATGTTTGATCATAGATTAATGTTAGTGTATGAATGTATATGCATGTGTATGATTTTGGTTGAGAGAAGACGTGATTTGATCACGTGAAGAGCTTAAGAAGAGTCGCGGGATCACGTTCTACACCGTCGCCGCCGCCCCTGAATCTGTGCCGCAGAGCCCGCGCCGTGCCTACATTGCCTGCGGCCGCTGTCACCGCGCCCGCGGCTGAGTCTTGCCGCGCCTGCGGATTTCTTGCTCCCCCCTGCGTCTCTTTGTCACGCAGGTGCGTCTTGTCCCGGATCTTCTTAGAGTAGTATAGATCCTTTCCTTTCCTAGTATGAGGGATTTAGTACCATGATAGGCATGTTTATGAGTGATAAAGATTGATATCGGAATATGCCAGTTATGGATTTGGAGGTTTAGTTTTATCGAGGTTTACGAGTTGGATATGATCCTTATGGATCCCTTGGGTCTAGGTGTGACCCCTTTGTGTGATAGTAGATTGATATGTATATATGTATGCCTTGTATAGGCCGTGTTGTCCTCCAGATCTGAGTGGACCAGGTTGAGAGTTGATCATAGTTGAGATTACTTCCGAGATCGAGGTAAGTCCATAGGACTTACTTAGCTACCACCCTTATATTGGATGTGTGCATGAGTGGTGTGTGTGTGTTATCTGCTTTATAGCATGCGTTATGATTATTACCGACCTATGGTCTAGTGACTGCCCATTGTAGGGCCGTGACAACTTGTCCTTTCATCCCGCTGGGAGTCTGGAGGTTCTCTGCGGGCAGGTCAGACTTGGATTGTGGGGTGGGCTTTCTCCACTCTCATAGGGTATACGGGGACGGTGACCGTATCACCACTCCAGCTGGCACTATTCCCCAGAGGCGAGGATTATATATTCCTCGTGTCACATATATTCATATACATTATTTATACGATTTGAGTGTTGGACTTTATAAAGATAATTAACCGGGTAAATGTGTGATAGCATGATGATATGTTATTATTCCTGACGTGTGATTGTGCTCTTGCATCTCTATATATATGTGTATGGTTAGCTAACGGTTTTATACCGTGTTGTAGATCCTTTGCAGGTTGGGAGAACTGCAGAGTGATCCACAGTGGGTGATCTGCTGAGGGCTCCGTACACTAGGTCGTCCTCGTGGGATTGGGATCTTTTGATCTTGTATATATTTGTTATGTTTTGATTGTACTCAACAGTACTCTGTATAAACCTTTTGATACTTTTATAACAGTTTGATGTTTTGTATTTAATATATTGGTGCCTTGTTGTAAGATTCAGTGAAATTGTTGTTAGGCTAGGGTCAGGATCCATTGTGAGATCCTAGCCTAGTAGCACCTCGAGTCCTACGGATTTGGGGTGTTACATTTGTGAAGCCGTACGTTATAAAGTTTTGTTACAAGAATTTGCTTCAATTCATGTTCCTTGGTCAATTTTAGATGATGAAAATGTTTGGGAAACATGTGCCCATATTTGTAATGTTTTAAAAACTTTTAATGATGCAACTAATACCATGAGTTGTGTTTACACTCCAACATCTCATAGATTTTTAGAAATTGCCGTTAATGTTTCCAAAGCTTTTGTAAAATGTTTTAACATACCTTGTCTCACGGATTGTATGCTTGATATGAACGATAAATGGCTTAATATTATCAAGACATTCCCTAGATTTATCTTGTAACCGCCGTTTTTGATCCTAGACTTAAACTAGATGGTCTTTCCGATTTATTGACTATTTATTATGATTGTTTGTGTGTAAACTTAACACAAGAAAACATTAATGTTCCTAACAATGTGCAACAAGTTAATACCGAAATTGGAAAATTACTTAGTACATTTGAATCTAGTGCTAGCTCTTCCTCTACTGCACCTAGTCCATCTCCCTCTTCTACTAGTTCATCTTCTTCTCTTTCACTTGCACAACAAGTTTTTGCTAGAAGAACAAAAACACCTAGACATTCATCTTCAAATGCGGAATATCAAGATTATCTTAACACTTGTTTTAATTTTGATGATAATGTTGAATTTGATATTTTGGATTGGTGGAAGAGATTAGCTCCCAAATATCCAACCTTAGGTAAAATTGTACAACAAATCATGGCCGTGCCCGCATCAACGGTTGCGGTGACGCAAAATTTAGCCGAGGTGGGAACATTCTCAGTCACAACCGAACTCAATTGAAGCCCGAGAAGTTAGAGATGCAAGTTTGTATTCAAGATTGGATAAGGGCGACTAAGCGAAAACAACGGAATGTACCAGTGTACGACTCTAAATCGGATTCCAACTCCGAAGACGCCGGCACTACTTCCGAGTCCGACATCGAAAGGTAAGCGGGATTAAGAAAAACTCGGAAGTCCGAAAAAGGTAAGTCAAGGTAAGAGAACTACGTGGGCTTTGCTTCCTCTTAATCCCGAGAGGATACGTAGGCAACCGGGAAACCGGTTCAAGCCCTTTAATTTTTCCGAGTTGTTTTTGTTAATTGAATTTATGTTTCTTTTATTTAATTGGTATAAATTTTAATTACTAGTTTTTATATACTATTTTTTTAATTGTAATTCTTTTATTTTTATATACTATTTTTTTAATTGTAATTACTAGTTTTTTATATACTATTTAATTGGTATAAATTTTAATTACTAGTTTTTAATTGGTATAAATTTTATATACTATTTTTTTATATATATATATTTTTTTTATAAACCGTGCTAAACAGGCAAACCGGCGGTTTAGGTTAAACCTAAACCGCCGGTTTCAAGGGCCCCGGTTTTGGTTTAGGTTTGCAGCCCAAGCCTACCAAGACATATGGATTCTAAACCTCACCAAACGATAATGGTTGATTAGCAAAGGTGTCTTGGCCAACCTTAATCGTTTTTTGGACGCACTAGTAAAAAGAACAGGTTCTCTCAGGGGAAATTTACCGGGGGTTAATAGAAATTTTTATAAATTAAAAACACTCTAGAGTGTTTGAAATTTACCCCTTGAGAAAAACTTATATTTTATTTTTCTAAAACTTTAAAATATACTCTCAAGGGTTTTATTTAACCCCTAGAAAAAATCTCGTTAGAATTTTAATTGAATTTTGTAACCTACTATTTTATTGCTCGCACCTTGTGCGGATTTGTTTATTAAAATACTTATGGTATTTTATTTGCAAACCTCATATCTACACTTATTTATTAGGACAAATGCTATTTAGTTTGTGAAAAAAATTTGTTAACATATTTATTCATTTTGTTAACAATTATTAATATTAATTGTTAAAAAATCGGTTAAGATATTGATTTTCTTGTAGATACATTTTTTATTCTGTTTTGATTAAATTTAAGTAAAATTGATGTGGTATGTAAAACTGATGTGGTACGGATGATTGTTTATTATTTTTAATGAAAATTTTTTCAATAAAAAAATTGAAAATCCATAAATATCTTGTGTCAATATTGTAAATAAATTTTAAAAAAGCCAAGGTTGCTAGCTTTAGCACGGAACACGTGGACACAATGCATTCTATTTTAGTATGTTATAATAGATTATGTAAGAGTCTTAGTTTTGGGAGCTAGTTTTGGCCTTAGCCGCCCCGCGGGTCTGTGAGGCCGCCCCTGCGGCTCCCCTATTGTTCCGCCCCTGCTGCCAAGAAACCCGCCCCTGCGGTTTCCTGCGGCTGCAGCCGGCTTTGTTGACCGTTGGACTATGTTTTACTCTCTTTCCTTTTTAACCTTTCCTTACCTTAGGATGAAGGGTTTCTTCATTCTTCATCTTCCCCAGCTACCCTTACGTTCTTCTTGCTTCTCCTTTTCTCCTACTTGATCTTGCTCTTGTTTTCTCCTTAGTGTGGAAGAGTTGTTTGTGTGGGTTTTGGTGGTTGTTGATGCTAGTTTTGTGGTTGCTGAGCTTGTGAAGCCAGCTGAGTAGTGCTTATGCTTTTGCCTGCCTAGACCTTCAGCAGTGGTAAGTCTTCTTCTCCTTCTTCTCTTCCTTCTTCCTTTACTTCTTCCTTCCCTAGCTTAGGATTAGATGTTTTGAGCATAGGGTGATGTTGAAATGTGTATGTTTATGCTTGTGTATGAATCTGGAAGAGAGTAGACGTGATTTGATCACGTGAAGAGCTAAAGAGAAGCCGCGAGATTTCATTTTGCGCTGTCGCCGCCCCCGCGCCTGAAAACCGCCGCCCCTGCGGAGACAGTGTGTTCGCTATTTTAACACCCCTATAAACTTTTATCAATAATGATAAAAGCTCACATGTTGGAATTACTTGTTGGAATTACTTGTTGGAGCTAATTGTGGTGCTAGAATTACTTGTTGCACTGGAGCTGGGGCTGGAGCGGGAGCTGCGTTTTGCCCTTGGTCCACGGCTCTGGCTATTTCTTCCATTTGAATTATCAATGCAGCCATTTTCCTCTCAGTAGTTTCCTCTCTTTCTCTAGCAATTCGTCTCTCAACTTCTAGTTGCTCTAAAGCATCTCTAAGTTCAGCTTCGTAATCTCTGTTTTCGGCCATTTTAGATGCTTTCCGGGCTCTTAGTCTCTCTCGTAGTGTTCTTTCAGGTTCGGGATCGTACGGAACTAGTTCTTTCGAACCCCGAGTTCTTCGCATACACTGTGAAAGATACCTAAAGTCCTTAAAATTCCAAAAACAAAACCAAAAGCGAGATCAAAAGTAAAAGAAAGACTTACCACTATAAGAAATCACAAAATAAATCAAATAACTTAGTCCCCGGCAACGGCGCAAAAAACTTGTTCGCTATTTTAACACCCCTATAAACTTTTATCAATAATGATAAAAGCTCAGAGGTTAGTAAAAACCACGGAATGCTTTAAATTTATAAAACAAGAAATAAACACCCAAATTGTAGCGAACCCACAGTGTATGGGTCAATTATAGTAAGGATAAGTATTCCAAAGTCGATCTCAGGGACCAAGTGTCTGAATTATAAATGTGATCTAAAATAGTGTAAATCAACGTAAAAGAAAGAGGTTGGAAAAGAAGGGAAGAAAGATCAAAAATGTTTTAAAGGGTTTTGTAGAGTCCGCAATCAAATATCGGATTTGATTGAAAACTAAGTAAACAAATGAACGAAAGGTATATCAATAAAAGAGAAAGCGGATTTCAAGGATTCAAGGTCATTATTTATACGCATGAACTCTGGACATCTCTCAAATGATCTATGGTTAACAAACTTCAGGGAAGAACGTTTCCAGGCTGACAGTCTATTACCGGGTAAGTCTCAAGACTATCTAGTTCCATACCAACCACCTATTACCGGGTAAGTCTCAAGGTAGAGAGTAGGAAATTCTAAACAAACCAGATTCCAAACTAAGGGAAAAATAAACCATTACCGGGTAAGTCTCAAGTATCACCTCTATTACCTATGGTCAATCTCTAAGGTATCTAAGAAGGGGTTTCACCGGGTAAGTCTGAACTCCAACTTAGGTTACTAGCTAGAAGGTTTCTAATTAGATTCAAGTCCTAACTAACCACTAGGATTTCAAAAGCTATACAAACCAAGCATTAAACACTATTCCATCATAGTCCAGGTATAAATAAATCCCTATTCATCTTAGAACCACAATGGTTCTAGCCAACAATTAACATATCAAAAGCAAAAATCAAATCAATGGAAGAATTCATAAATTAAGAACTAAAAGAGAGAATAAAGAAAGTACTCAGCTTTATTAATATGAAACCAGCAAAATGACAAATTCCCAGTATCGCGAAGCGTATCTGAATTGAATTAAATCTAAAAGCCTAAATCTTTCCTAAAAAACTCAATTTAGTTCAACAATGGTGACAATGGTGTAGAGCAAGGGAGAAGAAGAAGGAGCAAGCGGCACTCTCCAATAAAAGCCTTAGAAATATGAAGCGGAACCCTGGGAAAATTATTTAGAGCTTCCCTTTTATACCCAACAATCTTCCACAGAACGGGCCGGACCAAAACTGATCCAAAAAGAACAAAATATTTCGGCGCACAGAAATCTCGGTCGTCGACCGAGATTTTGGAATGTCGGGACCGAGATTGGCTTCGTGTCTCAGCAAGGGGAAAATCTCGGTCGGTGATCTCGGTCAAGTCTCAGAAATCTCGCCCGAGATGGCACAAATCTCGGCCGAGATTGGTACCAAGATGGAGACCGAGATTCGCCGACAGAAGCTTCTGGAATGAAATCTCGGCCAAGATGGCTCGGATCTCGGCCGAGATATCTGGGAACTCGGCCGAGATCATGTGGATCTCGACCGAGATTGCTCTATTCTCATGTATTCCTTCTTGTTTGCTCGTGGCTCGTCTTTTCCTCCTTTCCCGTGCCTTCTTGATCGCTCCAAAGCGTCCATAACGAGGCTTGGTCATCAAATGCATCGTTTTAGCTCCAAAACACGTAAAAATACCTACAAGGACACCAAAAGCGTGTGTAGACATCTATACTCGCAAAGTTGCACTAAACAAGTATAAAGAACACAAACTAAGGCTAAAACATGCATGCGGAAAAGGAAAAACTAACAAAATGCTCTACTAAACTAGGTCGATGATTCATGTTATCAAAATACCCCATACTTATCTTTGCTTGTCCCCAAGCAAATAATAAATTCAAGGCAAGATAGCATGAATCATCTATGCTAAACAAAAACAAAACTCTTTTTTGTAGTGCTTCTATTCATGATCACTTTCAGAGTGTAGTCACAAGGCTAAAGACATAAATCGATTAAGGTCAAGTAAGATAGGCAACATATAGGAAAATCACACCTTGCAAGGAATCCAAAATCATCATTTAAACTACCAATGTCTAAAATTTATGAAAAATCCAAGTTTAGGCCATGAAGTCAATTACATGTATGCAAAGATCAATAGGACTTAACAAAAGAAAAGGCCAAGAAATGTGATATAGGTAGGATGTGTATATGTAATGTGGTGGAAATCCGGGAAAGAGGACAACACAACAATTATTTTTTTCTTTTCTTTCTTTTCTCAACATCCATCCCTTCTTCATGCATTTTTTTCTCTTGAGTGAAAGGCATAGGTGCACAATAGCCGAAACCTCAGTGTTCAGTTTCCTTCACGTACCTCACACCAAAGTGCACATACCAAATCAACTCTAGGTAATGTTTTTTAAAACCAATCCGACTTTGGCAAGACACAAACACCCGATTATGTGAATGGTGCCGAGTTACTCATCTTCGTAGCCAACAAAACCTATAAAAAGCTCTTGCTTGCAAATCACATCTCACAAATCAACCAACTTCTTCACATAATGCACATAAATCACTTCTACAATTAAGCGCACACCTTCAAACTTCACTTTCCTAATTCCCGGATGGGTCATAAAGGGCAAATAAATTTTATGTTTGAGGTGTTGAAAATGGTAAAGATAGAGAAGAAGAAGAATTCGAATTGCCTAAATCATTCTTGTGCAAAGTAAAATAACTTTTCATATAGAACTTTTCAATCCAAATAGGTCAAGAAATCCAAATAGACAAGATTACAAACAAGGGATTCAAATCCCATAAATTGCCATTAATTCAATTAAAAGCTCAAATAAACATCAATAGCCAAATAAACATACACAATATCCTTATTAAGGTCACATCAATCCTAGAAGCACAATTTTTTTAAAATTTTCTAATTTTTTTGGATTTTCATATAAAAATGCAGTGCATATAAAAGAAACGTGTGACAAGAATATGAAATTGTTCAATGCAGTACATATGAAAAGAAACATGCTAAAAGATATTGCAAGCATCCTACCCCATACTTAAAACTCACATTATCCCCAATGTGAATAATAAATATGAAGTAAAAACAATACTCACAATGTAAAATGAAGAAGGCGTCCGGCGTGTCTACTCGTATGGAGGAGGGGGAGGTGGATCACGTGGGTAGTGAAGGTTGTTTGGGTCATAGAAATGCCCAAACGTATGACGGTATAAGTCTCCGTACATCCCTCCGAGACAGAAATAGCGCCTATCCTGCTCAGCAATCCTCTGATCCTGCTGGTCATCCTCAATCTGTGCAGCCCCATCTGTCTTCAACTCTCTTGTAAAATCCCCTGACTCATTTGCATCTCATGCATATC